>CM038001.1:12908901-13118910 GCA_021234005.1 Nephelium lappaceum | reverse complement strand
TGATGCGAACCCCGTATATATCGATACGACACCCACAAGCAAATTGAAACACAACCCCAAGAAAGATTAAAACAGGTTTATAAGGAAAACTTTGACCCATTGATTATGTCATTCAAGAACCAAAATTATAAAGAATTTTGACCCATTGAATATATGATAATCAAGAACCAAAATTATAATAAGAATGTTATTGACGCCACTCCCAAGACATAGATGAGAAGGTGGGAGATAAGTCATGGTTTCGATCGCCGCAAGCATAGCTTGATAAGATCACATGTTCAACAATGAACAAAAGAGAAACAAATCTCTCAATTACTTTATTCCATCAACTACTTCTTCAAAATTTAGGTTTAATAAGCCTTATATAGGCACACAATCCTAATCTTTATTGGAAACCAAATAAAACCCTATTTTTAATTTGACTTTGACTCTTTGACTTTTGACTTTGACTTTGACTCTTTTCTAAACACACCCATATTGGGCTTTTTAATGACTCAGCCTCCTAATTAAAACTTAATAGATTAAACTAAATTAAAAACAATCCTATAATACAAATTAGGCCCAATGTAAATCAATTAAATAGATAACAGTCCAATTGCATTATAATCGACACCCAAGCCTCAAGATTTCTTTAAGATTGATGTTCTTGGACTTGTTCTTGAGCTTGAACAATATTTTGAAGTCTTGATGTTCCCTCCAAGCTGTCCAAGTCATGTTGTGCAAGACTCTTGGCCCAAATATCTTGAACGAGCCCATTTAAAGCTTCCATCATCCTTTTAGCTCGAGCCCTCTTCATAGGTCCTCCATTGATGCTCAAAGGATCCATAGGCTTGCCTCCTTGGTTTCCATCAATTTTTATGCTTATACTAATTGTTGGTATGGTTTAGGATGTTTTGAAGTAGGTAAACTCAATTTCTCCACTAATTCGGTACTAGCAACGTTGGTGCAGCTACCCCCATCAATGATCATACTACAAACCCTATCCTTGATATGGCATCTAGTATGGAAAATATTATCACGTTGCACCTCATCATCTTCCTTCACTTGCACACTTAGAGCACGTCTTGCCACTAGCAACTTTCCATCTGCGGGATACTCAATTTCAACATCACTAGCATCTTCCAACGGTGGCATCTCATCATCATCACTCTCCCCGTCGGTCTCGATATCTCCATCCTCTCTTAGGATCATAGTTCGCTTATTAGGACATTGCGAAGCTATGTGACCTCTTCCTAAACACCTGAAACATTGGATATCCCTATTCCTGCCTTGTGTTGCCACGGCCTTGCCCTTATCATGGCTGCTATCCCTACCCTCCTTTGGCTTAGCACTCTCGGCCTTAGGCTTTTGTGATGACCTATCTTCTTTTCTATTCCAATTCGACTTCCAAGTGGATGTGGAACCCGAATTTCTGCCATATCACATTGCACCCTTCCTTTTGAGTTGTTTCTCCACTTTCATAGCCATATGGACCAAGTCCTCAAGCTCCACATAATGTTGCAACTCAACAATATTGGCAATGTCTTCATTCAAGCCTTGCAGAAATCGCGCCATAGTAGCCTCTCTATCTTCCTCAATATTGGCTCTAACCATGGCTATCTCCATCTCCTTGTAGTAATCCTCCACACTTTTGGAACCTTGGGTAAGACTTTGCAATCGTCGATAAAGTTCCCTATAGTATGACCTAGGAACAAACCGTTTTCTCATAATAGTTTTCATCTCACCCCAAGTGTTTATAGGACGTTCCTCGTTTCTCCTCCTATCTTGCACTAATTGTCCCCACCAAACCACGGCATAATCTACAAACTCGGCTGCAGCTAACTTCACCTTCTTCTCCTCGGAAAAGTTATGACACTCAAAGACCAACTCTACTCGCTTCTCCCACTCTAGATACACATCAGGATCAGCCTTCCCATGAAAAGAGGGTATCTTCATCTTAATGCTACTAAGATCCTTATCTAGTCTATCGGGTCTATCATCCCATCTTCCTCTCTCATTCACATCCCCATAGTACCTATTATCTCCGTTACCTCTATGACCGCCTCTACCACCTCTAATTCTGCCCCTATTAGCATTAGTAGAAATGTCATCTCCTTCTAACTCTTCCCCATGTAAATCAGCCTCTAATTCATCATTGACACCATGTAATTCCGGAGTTCTTCTTTGCGGATCTCTATGCAATCTTGCTATGGCAGCATCTTGCCTATCCATTCGATCCCTAAAATCCATAAACACCATGTTCATCCTCTCAAATTGTTGTTGCATTGCCTTGAGCATGAACGATACATCTGTATTTTCTCCTCCTTCCACTTCTTTACTTTTGTCTAAAGACATGTTTGACACCTGAAAAGAATGTTAGTAAAGAAAATAATTCACAACACTCCCTCACGTGTTTCACTCTAGTCCTCACGTGTTTATCACTCAGCACTCTTGATTTAACTCAACACTCCCTGTCCACACTCAAACTTTTCTCACCAAGTTCTTTATAGAACTAATCGATCACAACAAGGTCACCCTTGAAATAATCACCCCTGACAAATCGCAACAAAGAAAAGAAAGCGCACAAAGAATACGAAAGAAAAAGGATCAACAATTAACACAAGAGTAACAATGAACAGAAAGCAATCTGGTTTCAAGAAAGATTCGAAAACCGTAAAGGACTTGAATTGCAATTAAGGAGAAAAAATATCAACTCACTTCAATCCAAACAATTTATGGCGTTCAATTCTCTCTCTCTTTTTTTTTTTTGACACTTTTTTTTTTCTGGATTTTTTTTTTGATACTGTTTTTGTTTTCTTTTTTTCTTTTTTTTTTTTTACTCAAACTAGAACGCTCACAAACTAAATTGAATGCAAATTGCAAATTTGAACCACAAACAAAATATTGATATGAATCTTGAAATTCTTGAAATTCAAGAATTCAAGAAACCCTAATTGATGAATCAAGAATCACCAAGAAGCAAATATATTGATATATGGTGCACAAGAAACAAAAGCAAACAGAATTAAATTAAGATGGGTGGGATGTGCAGTGAAGAAACAAAACCAAACAATGTATATATATAATGGATATTGATTGTTTGGCGTGCAAGTTCACAAAAGCAAAGAATAATTATATGTTCAGTTTTTGTGATGCAAAGTGATGTTTCTAAGTGGCGCAGATTGCAATGTGATGTGGCTGATGTTTCTAATTGGTGCAGATTGCAATGGGATGTGGCTCATGTTTCTAATTGGCGCAGATTGCAAGAACAAGAAAGAATAGATTGTTGCGGCAAATAAAAAAAATCAGAAAATAAGAAAATAATTGATAGATCAAACCTGAATTAATAATTAACCAAAGCTCTGATACCAACTGATGCGAACCCCGTATATATCGATACGACACCCACAAGCAAATTGAAACACAACCCCAAGAAAGATTAAAACAGGTTTATAAGGAAAACTTTGACCCATTGATTATGTCATTCAAGAACCAAAATTATAAAGAATTTTGACCCATTGAATATATGATAATCAAGAACCAAAATTATAATAAGAATGCTATTGACGCCACTCCCAAGACATAGATGAGAAGGTGGGAGATAAGTCATGGTTTTGATCGCCGCAAGCATAGCTTGATAAGATCACATGTTCAACAATGAACAAAAGAGAAACAAATCTCTCAATTACTTTATTCCATCAACTACTTCTTCAAAATTTAGGTTTAATAAGCCTTATATAGGCACACAATCCTAATCTTTATTGGAAACCAAATAAAACCCTATTTTTAATTTGACTTTGACTCTTTGACTTTTGACTTTGACTTTGACTCTTTCCTAAACACACCCATATTGGGCTTTTTAATGACTCAGCCTCCTAATTAAAACTTAATAGATTAAACTAAATTAAAAACAATCCTATAATATAAATTAGGCCCAATGTAAATCAATTAAATAGATAACAGCCCAATTGCATTATAATCGACACCCAAGCCTCAAGATTTCTTTAAGATTGATGTTCTTGGACTTGTTCTTGAGCTTGAACAATATTTTGAAGTCTTGATGTTCCCTCCAAGCTGTCTAAGTCATGTTGTGCAAGACTCTTGGCCCAAATATCTTGAACGAGCCCATTTAAAGCTTCCATCATCCTTTTAGCTCGAGCCCTCGTCATAGGTCCTCCATTGATGCTCAAAGGATCCATAGGCTTGCCTCCTTGGTTTCCATCAATTTTTATGCTTATACTAATTGTTGGTTCAGTTTATGCGTGGCGAAAAGGAGCATTGGAGTGGTCTTAGTTTCTGAATATTCAGATAATAACAAAAAAAAGTAAAAACAAAAAAAACATTGAGACAATTATGAATTCCATTGAGTTTTCCTTACTTGATCGAACAATCCCCAATTCAGTTATTTCAACTACATCAAATGATCTTTCAAATTGGTCAAAACTCTCCAGTTTATGGCCGCTTCTTTATGGTACCAGTTGTTGCTTCATTGAATTTGCTTCGTTAATAGGCTCGCGGTTCGATTTTGACCGTTATGGGCTGGTACCAAGAACCAGCCCATATTTATAAATATATAAGTTTATGGATTTTCTATTTTAAGCTATACATTACAAGGAAACCTAACTTCTATATGAATTATAAGCTACAAGCTTTATATGAATCTTTATGGATGTGTAAGTTCAAATATTATTCCATTTTTATAAGCTTTATATGAATTTTAAATATATATATATACATTGTAGTTTACATACGTATATTCAGTGATTGAATTAAGATTTGTATTTATTTTTAAGTTTTAAATTAATTGAAGTATATATATATGAAGTTTTAAGCATATATAAGTTCACATTATTTAAGAAAAATTTATGCTTGATATTCAGTTATATGTAGTATATATATATATATATAAGTTTTATCTATATTTTGATATCCTTATGGGTTTTATAGTTTTATAAGTTAGGTATGAGATTTTATGCACTTATGTATTTTATGGACTTAGCACTCACGTTTTACAATGAAATAAGTTTTGAAATTTATGCAACATTTTTAAAAAAATATAAAGGCATTTTGAAAAGGATTTTGAAGGAGGTATTTTTTAAAAAAATGAACAATTTAAGTTAAAAGAAATATCTGTACTCACTTAGCTTTCTAAGCTTATATTTATGTTTTTATATTAAAAACCTCCTCAGGAGCGGATGTGGGTGACCGAGATGGAAGGGCTCCTCCAGAAGAATAAGTGGGCAATACCGTGACAGTGCTTCTGTCTAAATATGTTGCATACTTTATATCTGAAAGGAATCATGTATATATATATTTAAATTGTATTTGAGTGGTCCAGATATATTTATGACAATGAAATTCCTAGTTTTTAAATCATTGCATAAGTTACAAAGTATTTGAATTACAATTTCATGCTTTTGATTTTTACTAAATGAATTTATGATTTAAATGTATGGTTGTGGAAGAAGTTGGGTTGGAAAATGAAAGTGAAGTGTATTTTCCTACAGGTTATTTTGGTTAAGTTAAAACGCAGCTGTTATGCTGTCGAATTTTCTATTAAAAAAAAAAATCCAACCCATTCTAATGTTATTAAGTAAGAAAAGATTTTAAGGGTTTGCTCCACGAGTTTCTCTTTGGCCACTAAGTAGGGTTAGGAGGGATCTGTTGGGGCGCTAGGCAGGGCCTTCCGAATGTAAGTACGGTAAGATTCGGATTGGGTCCTGTCAACTAAGCCCCCGGAAAGAATGCCAATCCGCTGTGAGCGCATGGGGTCTGCCGCATGGTGCGAGGGGCGTACAGGGCCCCTAAACCTCACACGGGCGTGCCTGGTGTGTTTAGCCCACAAATATGGTGTGCTCGGCCCTAGGAAAGAATGCCAAGCCGCTGTGAGCGCACGGGGTGTGCCACATGGTGCGAGGGACGTATAGGACCCCTAAACCTCATATGGCCTTCTGTGGTGCGTTTAGGCCCCAGATATCAGGTGCTCAGCCCTTGGAAAGAATACCAAGTTGTTGTGCGTGCATGAGGCGTGCCGCATGTTGCGAGGGGCGTACAGGACCCTAAACCTTACACGGGCGTGTGTTGTGCGTTTAGGCGCCAGATAAGGCATGCTTGGTCATCGGAAAGAATGTGAAGCAGCTATGAGTGCAAAGGGCGTGCCGCATGGTGCGTGGGGTGCACAAGATCTCCAAACCTCACATGGGCATGTGTGGTGCGTTTAGGCCCCAGACATTGTGTGCTTGGCCTTGAGAGATAATGCCAAGCGGCAGTGAGCGCACAGGGTGTGCCACATAGTGCGAGCGACATACAGGGCCCCTAAACCTCACACGGGCATGTGTGCTCCATTTAGGCCCCAAATATGGTGTGCTCGGCCTTCGGAAAGAATGCCAAGCTGCTGTGAGCGCAAGAGTCGTGTGCCGCATGGTGCGTGGGGTGCACAGGACCTCCAAACCTCACGCGGGTGTGTGTGGCGTGTTCAGCCCATTGATATGGTGTGCTCGGCCCGGGAAAGAATGCTAAGCCACTGTGAGCACAAGGGGTGTGTCGCATGGTGCTACGGCATACAGGACCCCTAAACCTCACACGGGCGTGTGTGCTCCGTTTAGGCCTCAGGTATGGTGTGCTCGGCCCTCGGAAAGAATGCTAGGCCGCTGTATGTGCAAGGGGTATGCCGCATCGTGCGTGGGGTACATAGGACCTCCAAACCTCACACGGGCGTGTGTGGTGCGTTTAGCCCATTGATATGGTGTGCTCAGCCCTGGGAAAGAATGCCAAGCCGCTGTGAGCACACGAGGTGTGCCGCACAGTGCGAGCGGCGTGTAGGACCCCTAAACCTCACACGGCGTGAGTGCACGGGGCGTGCCGCATGGTGCGAGGGGCGTACGGGACCACTAAACCTAACATAGGCATGCGTCATGCGTTTAGGCCCTAGATATAATGTGTTCGGCCCTGGGAAAAAATGTCACGCCACTGTGCACACACGGGGCGTGCCGCATGGTGTGAGGGGTGTACATAATCCCTAAACCTGGCACGGGGGTGTGTGGTACGTTTAGGCCTTGGATAACGTGTGCTCGGCCCTCGAAAAGAATGCGAAGCCGCTGTGAGCGCAAGGGGCTTGTCGTATGGTGCGTGGGGTGCACAAGACCTCCAAACCTCACACGGGTGTGTGTGGTGCGTTTAGGCCCCAGATATTGTGTGCTTGGCCCTTGGAAGGAATGCCAAGCCGCTGGGCGTACAGGACCTCCAAACCTCACACGGGGCGTGCCGCATGGTGCGATGGGCGTACATGACTCCTAAACCTCACATGGGCGTCTGTGTTGTGTTTGGGCCCCAGATATCGTGTTCTAGGCCCTCAGAAAGAATACCAAGCCGCTGTGAGCGCACAGGGAGTGTCGCATGATGCGAGGGGCGTATAGGACCTCTAAGCCTCAAAAGGACGTGTGTGGTGCATTTAGGCCCCAGATATGGTGTGCTCGGACCTCGGAAAGAATGCCAAGCCGTTGTGAGAAGAGAGTACAGGACCCCTAAAGCTCACATGGGCGTGTATTGTGCTTTTAGCCCACAGATATGGTGTGCCCGACCCTGGGAAAGAATGCCAAAGCGCTGTGAGCCCATGGGGCGTGCTGCATAGTGCGATCGGCGTACAGGACCCCTAAACCTAACACGGGCATGTGTGGTGTGTTTAGCCCACAAATATGGTGTGATCGAACCTAGGAAAGAATGCCAAGCGACTAGGAGCGCACGGAGTGTGCTGCATGGTGCAAGCGGCGTACAAGACCCCTAAACCTCACACAGGCGTGTGTGGTGTGTTTAGGCCCCAGATATGTTGTGCTTGGCCTTGGGAAAGAATGCCAAGCCGCTGTGAGTGCACGGGGCATGCCGCATGGTGCGAGGGGTGTACAGGACCCCTAAGCCTCACACAGGCGTGTTTGGTGCGCTTAAGCCCCAGATATGGTGTCCTTGGCGCTCAGAAAGAATGCCAAGCCGCTATGAGCACACAGTGCGTGCCACATGGTGTGAGCGGCGTACAGGATCACTAAACCTCATACTGGTGTGTGTGGTGCTTTTAGCCTACAAATATAGTGTGCACGACCCGGGAAAAGAATGCCAAGGTGCTGTGAGCGCACGGGGCGTGCCGCATAGTGCGAGTGGTGTACAGGACCCCTAAGCCTCACACAGGCATGTGTGGTGCGTTTAGCCCCTAGATATGGTGTGCTCGGCGCTCAGAAAGATTGGCAGGCCACTGTGAGGCTCGGAGCATGCCGCTTGGTGTGGGGGGCGTACATGCGTCAGATATGGTGTGCTTGACCTTGGGAAAGAATGCCAAGCCACTATGAGTGCACCAGGCATGCCGCATTGTGCGAGGAGCATGCAGGACTCCTAAACCTCACACGGGCGTGTGTGGTGCATTTAAGCCCCAGATATTGTGTGCTTGGCCCTGGGAAAAAAATACCCAAGTGCAATGAGCGCACAGGGCGTGTTGCATGGTACGAGGGGCGTACAGGACCCCTAAACATCACACGGGCGTGTGTGGTGTGTTTAACCCACAGATATGGTGTGCTCATCCCTAAGAAAGAATGTCAAGCCGCTGTGAGCGCACAGGGTGTGCCGTATGGTGCGAGCGGTGTACAAGACCCCTAAAGCTCACACGGGCATGTGTGGTTCACTTAGGTCCCAGATATGGCTTAGGTCCCAGGTATGGCCAACCCTAGGAAAGAATGCCAAGCCGTTGTGAGAGCACGGGGCATGCCGCAGGGTGCGAGGGGTGCACAGGACCCCAAACCGAACACAAGCGTATGTGGTGCGTTTAGCCCACAAATGTGGTGTGCTCAGCACTTGGATGGAATGCCAAGCCACTGTGAGCGCACGGGGCATGCCGCATGGTGCGACGGGTGCACAGGACCCCAAATCTCACACAAGCGTATGTGGTGCGTTTAGCCCACAAATGTGGTGTGCTCGGCACTAGGAAGGAATGCCAAGCCGCTGTGAGCGCACGGGGCATGCCGCATCGTGCGAGGGGTGGAAGGGACTCCAAAACCTCACACAGGTGTGTGTGGTGCATTTAGCACACAAGATATGGTGTGCTCGGCCCTCGAAAAGAATGCCAAGCCGCTGTGAGCGCACGGGGCGTGCTATATGGTGCGCGGGGCGTACAGGACCACTAAACCTCACACGGGCGTGTGTGGTGCGTTTACTCCACAGACATGGAGTGCTCGGCCCTGGGAAAGTAAGTCAAGCCCCTTTGAGTGCACGGGGCGTGCTGCATGGTGTGACGTACAGGACCCCTAAACCTCACACGGGCATGTCTGGTGCGTTTAGGCCCTAAATATGGTGTGGTCGGCCCTCGGAAAGATTGCCAATCCGCAGTGAGCGCACGGGGTGTGCCGCATGGTGCGAGAGGCGTATAGGACCCCTAAACCTTACACGGGCATCTGTGGTGTGTTTAGGCCCCAGATTTGGTGTGGTCAGCCCTCGGAAAGAATGCCAAGCCGCGGTGCGTAGACGAGGCGTGCCGCATAATGCGAGCGGCGCACAGGACCCATAAACCTCACACGGGTGTGTATGCTCCGTTTACGCCCCAGATAAGGTGTGTACGGCCGTCGAAAAGAATGTGAAACTGGTTTGAGTGCAAAGGGCGTGTCGCATGATGCGTGGGGTGCAAAAGACCTCCAAACCTCGCACGGGCGTGTATTGTGGGTTTAGGCCCCATATATTGTGTGCTTGGCCCTGGGAAACAATGCCAAGCCGTTGTGAGTGCACGGGGTGTGCCGCATGGTGTGAGCGGCGTACGGTACCCCTAAACGTCACACGAGCGTGTGTGCTCTGTTTAGGCCCTAGATATGGTGTGCTCGGCCCTCGAAAAGACTGCCAAGCTGCTGTCAGCGCAAGGGATGTGTTGCATTGTGCGTGGAGTGCACAGGACCTCCAAACCTCACACGGCATGTGTGGTGCGTTTAGCCCACTGATATGGTGTGCTCGGCCCTGGAAAAGAATGCCAAGCCGCTGTGAGCACACGGGGTGTGTCGCATGGTGCGAGGGGCATACAAGACCCTAAATCTCGCACGGGCGTGTGTGCTCTGTTTAGGCCCCAGATATGGTGTGCTCGGCTCTCAGAATGAATGCAAAACCGCTGTGCGTGCAAGGTGCATACCGTATGGTGCGTGGGGTGCATAGGACCTCTAAAACTCACATGGGCGTTTGTGGTGCGTTTAGCCCACTAATATGGTGTGCTCGGCTCTGGGAAAGAATGCCAAGCCGTTGTCAGCGCATGGGGTGTGCTACATAGTATGAGGTTTGGAGGTCCTATGCACCCCACGCTCAGCCGTCGAAAAGATTGCGAAACCGCTATGAGCGCAAAGGGCGTGCCGCATGATGCGTGGGGTGCATAGGACCTCCAAACCTCACACGGCCATGTATGGTGCGTTCCCATGGCCCTGGGAAAGAATGTCATGCCGTTGTGAGTGCACCGGGTGTGCCGCATGGTGCGAGCGGCGTACACGACCCCTAAGCCTCGTACGAGCGTGTGCTCGGCCCTCGGAGAGCTTGCCAAGCTGTTGTGAGCCTGAGGAGCATGCCGCACGGTGCGATGGGCGTACAGGGACTTTAAACCCCACACGGACGTGCATGGCACATTTAGCCCACAAATATGGTGTACTTTGCCCTCAGAGAGCTTGCTAAGTCGCTGTAAGCCTAAGGAGCCTGCCGCACGGTGTGAGGGGCGTACAGGGCCTGTAAACCCCCACACGGGCGTGCGTGGCACGTTTCGCCCATGGATATAGTGTGCTCAGCCCTAGGAGAGCTTGTGACACAAATCAATTTGAAACACAAACCCAAGAAAGTTAATTTATATTTCAAGAAAATCTTTGACCCGTTGATTAGTGAATCAAAAACCAAGGATATAATAACGCCACTCCCAAGAAAGAGATGAGAATCTGGAAGATAAGTCAAGATTGATAAATCAAGAACAAATCTTGATGCAATTCTCAAAGTTCACAAGAGAACAATGGAGAAAAGTTAAATCTTTTATTCAATTGACAACTGATTTGAAAATTTAGGTTTAATAAGCCTTATATAGGCATACAATTCTAAACCTTATTGGAAACTAAATAACAACTTATTTTTAATTGACTTTGACTTTGACTCTTTCTAAACTTTGACTTTGATTTTTTTTTTCAAACACACCCATATTGGGCTTTTTAACTTAACAATAAATGACTCGGCCTTCTAATGAAAAGTCTAATAAATTAAAGTAATTTAATACAATCTCATAATACAAATTAGGCCCCAATTTAAATCAATTAAATAAATAACAGTCCAATTGCATTATAATTGACACCCAAGCCTCAAGATTGATGTTCTTGGACTTGTTCTTGAACTTGAATAATATTTTGAAGCCTTGATATCCCCTCCAAGCTGTCCAAGTCATGTTGTGCAAGACTCTTGGCACAAATATCTTGAACGAGCCCATTTAAAGCTTCCTTCATCCTTTTAGCTCGAGCCCTTGTCATAGGTCCTCCATTGATGCTCAAAGGATCCATAGGCTTGCTTTCTTGGTTTCCATCATTCCCCCCCTCCTCAAAATGATTTGTCCTTAAATCGAAACCTACATCAAAATCGAAAGGAGAAAGATCAGAAACATTAAAAGTAGCACTAACATTATACTCACCTGGTAAATCTATCTTGTACGCATTGTCATTGATGCGTTCAAGCACTTAGAATTGACCATCTCCACAAGGCTGCAACTTAGATTTTCGATGAATAGGAAACCTCTCCTTGCGCATATACACCCAAACCCAATCTCCTGGTTCAAACACAATTCTCTTTTGCCCATTGTTAGCTTGAGTAGTATATTGCTCGGTTCGCCTCTCAATATGTTGCCTAACTCTCACGTGCAATTGCTTAATAACATCAACTTTCTTCTTACCATCCAACTTAGCTCTTTCCTCCATAGGTAAAGGTATCAAATCCAAAGGAGTAAGTGGATTGAACCCATACACAACTTTGAATGGTGAACAACCAGTAGTTGAATGCACACTCTTGTTGTAAGCAAACTCGACATGTGGCAAGCAATCTTTCCAATTCTTCAAATTCTTTTGGATAATGGAACGCAACAAAGCACCTAAAGTTCTGTTAACCACCTTCGTTTGTCCATCAATTTGTGGATGACAAGCAGTAGAAAACAATAACTTTGTTCCTAGCTTCCCCCACAAATGATGGAAACCAAGATAGCGATCATGGAAGACAAAGATACAATTGGACAACGAGGCAATTAAAGGCAATTGTGCTTAATCTTGAAGGCTTTGAATGCTAATTGAATGACATAATCAATGGGTCAAAGTTTTCGTTATAAACCTATTTTAATCTTTCTTGAGGTTGTGTTTCAATTTGATTGTGGGTGTTGTATCTTTATATACGGGGTTTGCATCAGTTGGTATCAGAGCTTCGGTTAATTAATTTAGGTTTCAATCACATCTTCGAACAACAATAACGATGGATCACGATTTGAGAACAAATCGTTTTGAGGAAAGAGGGAATGATGGAAACCAAGATAGCGATCATGGAAGACAAAGATACAATTGGACAACGAGGCAATTAAAGGCAATTGTGCTTAATCTTGAAGGCTTTGAACGCTAATTGAATGACATAATCAATGGGTCAAAGTTTTCGTTATAAACCTATTTTAATCTTTCTTGGGGTTGTGTTTCAATTTGATTGTGGGTGTCGTATCTTTATATATGGGGTTCGCATCAACAAAGTCCTCCAAAAATGGCTTAGAAATTTTGCATCTCGATCTGAAACAATGCTCTTTAGCACTCCATGAAGTCGAACAATCTCTTTGAAGAATAAGTTAGCAACATGTGTGGCGTCATCGGTCTTGTGACATGGTATGAATTGAGCCATCTTCGAAAACATGTCAACTACAACAAACACCGAATCTCGACCCTTTTTGGACCTAAGTAAACCCAACACAAAATCCATTGAAATATCAATCCAAGGTTCACTAGGTATGGGCAAAGATGTATATAAACCATAGGGTAAAACTTTAGACTTAGACTTTCTCCATGTTATGCACTTCTCACACATTCTCTCAACATCTCCCTTCATGTATGGCCAAAAGAAATGCTCATCTAACACATCCAAAGTTTTTCTAACACCAAAATGTCTCATTAAACCACCCCCATGCACCTCTTTAACTAACAACTCTCTTATAGACCATGCACAATCTGCTCTCCCTAAACAAATACCCCTCATGTCTATAAAATTTACCAAATGAACCATTCTCACAAGCAACATACATAGAAGCAAAATCAGGATCATTCACATACAAACCTTTAATATGCTCAAACCCTAACAATCTTGCATTCAAAGTAGAAATCAAAGTATACCTGCGAGATAATGCATCAGCTACAACATTTTCCTTTCCCTGTTTATACTTGATTACATAAAGAAATGTTTCTATGAACTCTACCCATTTAGCATGCCTCTGACTCAACTTACCTTGTCCTTTCAAATGCTTCAAGGACTCATGGTCAGTATGAATTACAAACTCCTTAGGCCATAAATAATGTTGCCAATTTTTTAAGGCTCTAACTAAAGCATACAACTCTTTGTCATAGGTAGGATAATTCAATGATGCTCCACTCAATTTCTCACTAAAATAAGCTATTAGACGTCTATCTTGCAAAAGAATAGCTCCTATACCTATTCCCGATGCATCACACTCAATCTCAAATGTCTTAAAGAAATTATGTAATGCAAGCAATGGTGCAGAATATAATTTATCCTTAATCAAATCAAACGCATGTTGTTGCTCACTTTCCCATTTAAAACCCACACTTTTTTTTCACAACCTCAGTTAATGGTGCAGCTATGGTGCTAAAATCTTTAACAAATCTCTTATAAAAACTAGCCAACCCATGAAAGTTGCACACTTCACTAACATTCCTAGGCCTAGGCCACTTCCTAATAGCCTTAACCTTCTCCTCATCTACTGCTATCCCTTCTGCCGTAACAACATAGCCCAAAAATACAATCTTATTAGTGCAAAAGGAACACCTTTTCAAATTAGCATATAACTTTTCTTTTCTTAACACATCAAGCACACAATGCAAATGCCTAACATGTTCATCTATGCTCTTGCTGTATACTACTATATCATAAAAGTAGACCACAACAAATTTTCCAATGAAAGAACGTAAAACATGATTCATTAATCTCAAGAAAGTAGTAGGTGCATTAGTTAAACCAAAAGACATGACTAAACATTCATACAAACCATATTTCGTTTTAAATGCAGTTTTCCATTCACCTCCTTCTTTCATTCTAATTTGGTGATATCCACTTTTAAGATCAATCTTAGAAAACACATGAGATCCATGCAATTCATCCAACATGTCATCTAATCTAGGTATGCGATGTCGATACTTAACTGTAATTTTGTTGACAGCTCTGCAATCGATGCACATACGCCAAGTCCCATCCTTCTTAAGCACAAGTAATACTGGTACAGCATATGGACTCATGCTCTCCCTCACATATCCCTTCTTCATCAACTCTTCAACCTGCCTTTGAAGCTCCTTTGTCTCCTCGAGATTACTTCTATATGCGGGTTGGTTTGGAATTGAAGCTCCGGGTATGAAGTCAATTTGATGTTCTATTCCCCTCTTTGGTGGCAATCCATCTGGTATCTCCTCAGGGAATACAGCATTGAAATCCTGCAAAAGAGTTGTAACAACACTAGGCAAAGACAAATCAAGGTCAAAGTTAGAAAAATAAGCATCTTTGTACAAAATGACAAACATTTGCTGCTTGGCTAGAAAGCAACCCTCACATTGCTCCCTTTGGCATAGACACTTATTTTCTTTTTCTCACTTTTCTTCCTCTCATTCCCTCGTTTACACTCAAGTGTTTTGTCACTCTTTCTCTCACACTCAACTCCCTTTCTCTCGACCTCACTAGTGTTTGAACTCTGAGCCTCTCTTTTTCTCTCGCTCTCTTTCTTTTGCTCACTCTCCCTTAACCTCACTTGATCTTCATACACCTGTCTAGGTATTAATGGTACAAGAGTGATTGTTCGCCCATTCATGGTAAAAGAATATCTATTCTTAAATCCATCATGTATTACTCTACTATCATATTGTCATGGATGACCCAAAAGCAAGTGTCCCGTGTGATGCGAACCCCGTATATATCGATACGACACCCACAAGCAAATTGAAACACAACCCCAAGAAAGATAATTTAAATTTAAAGAAAATCTTTGATCCGTTGATTAGCGAATCAATAACCAAAGATATAATGACATCACTCCCAAGAAAGAGATGAGAATATGGGAGATAAGTCAAGATTGATAAATCAAGAACAAATATTGATGCAATTCTCAAAGTTCACAAGAGAACAATAGAGAAAAGTTAAATCTTTTATTCAATTGACAACTGATTGAAAATTTAGGTCTAATAAACCTTATATAGGCATACAATCCTAAACCTTATTGGAAACTAAATAAAACCTTATTTTTAATTGATTTTGACTTTGACTCTTTCTAAACTTTGACTTTGACTTTTTCTAAACACACCCATATTGGGCTTTTTAACTTAAAAAATAAATGACTCAGCCTCCTAATTAAAAGTCTAATAAATTAAAGTAATTTAAAACAATCTCATAATACAAATTAGGCCCAATGTTGATGGAAACCAAGATATCAATCATGGAAGACAAAGATACAATTGGACAACGAGGCAATTAAAGGCGATCGTGCTTAATCTTGAAGGCTTTGAACGTTAATTGAAGACAATTGGAAGCAAACTGAAGTTAATTGGGTTTTAATTAATTTGGGTTTAATTTGTATTATGAGATTGTTTTAATTTAGTTTAATTAATTCGGGGTTCGCATCAAATGTAAATCAATTAAATAAATAACAGCCCAATTGCATTATAATTGACACCCAAGCCTCAAGATTTCCTCAAGATTAATGTTCTTGGACTTGTTCATGAACTTGAATAATATTTTGAAGCCTTGATAAAGTCCAATTGCATTTAATTAGCGTCCAAAGCCTTCAAAATTAAGTCTAATTGTCTCGTTGTCCTCAATGATTGTTATCTTGGTTTCCATCACTGTGTGCATAGGTACAACATCACATAACACTTTATCCTTGTACCTACCAATTGCAAAGGATACTAGCACCTATTTTGTCACCTTAACTTCTCCACAATCATTCAACCACTGTAACTTATATGGTTAGGATGTTTTGAAGTAGGTAAACTCAATTTCTCCACTAATTCAGTACTAGCAACGTTGGTGCAGCTGCCCCCATCAATGATCATACTACAAACCTTATCCTTGATATGACATCTAGTATGGAAAATATTATCACGTTGCACCTCATCATCTTCCTTCACTTGCACACTCAAAGCACGTCCACTAACAACTTACCATCTACAGGATACTCAATTTCAACATCACTTGCATTTTCCAATGGTGGCATCTCATCATCATCACTCTCCTTGTCAGTCTCTATATCTCCATCCTCTCTTAGGATCCTAGTTCGCTTATTAGGACATTGCGAAGCTATGTGACCTCTTTCCAAACACCTAAAACATTTGATATCTCTATTTCTCCCTTGTGTTGCCTCGGCCTTGCCCTTATCATGGCTACTATCCCTACCCTCCTTAGGCTTAGCACTTTCGCCCTTAGGCTTTTGTGATGCCCTACCTTCTTTTCTACCCCAATTCGACTTCCAAGTGGATGTGGAACCCGAATTTCTGCCATATCGTGACATTGAACCATTTCTTTCGAGTTGTATCTCCACTTTCATAGCCATATGGACCAAGTCCTCAAGCTCCACATAATGTTGCAACTAAACAATATTGGCAATGTCTTCATTCAATCCTTGCAGAAATCATGCCATAGTAGTCTCTCTATCTTCCTCAATATTGGCTCTAACCGTGGCTATCTCCATCTCCTTGTAGTAGTCCTCCATACTTTTGGAACCTTGGGTAAGGCTTTGCAATCGTCGGTAAAGTTCCCTATAGTATGACCCAGGAACAAACCGCTTCCTCATAATAGTTTTCATCTCACCTCAAGTGTTTATAGGACGTTCCTCGTTTCTCCTCCTATCTTGCACTAATTGTCCCCACCAAACCACGGCATAATCTACAAACTCGGCTGCAGCTAACTTCACCTTCTTCTCCTCGGAAAAGTTATGACACTCAAAGACCAACTCTACTCGCTTCTCCCACTCTAGATACACATCAGGAACAAACCGCTCTCTCATAATAGTTTTCATCTCACCTCAAGTGTTTATAGGACGTTCCTCTTTTCTCCTCCTATCTTGCACTAATTGTCCCCACCAAACCACAGCATAATCTATAAACTCGGCTGCAGCTAACTTCACCTTCTTCTCCTCGGAAAAGTTATGACACTCAAAGACCAACTCTACTCGCTTCTCCCACTCTAGATACACATCAGGATCAGCCTTCCCATGAAAAGAAGGTATATTCATCTTAATGCTACTAAGATCCTTATCTATCTAAGGGCCAAGCACACCATATCTGAGGCCCAAACGCACCATAGACGCCTGTGTGAGGTTTAGGGGTCCTGTACACCCCTTGCATAATGTGGCACGCCTCGTACGCTCACAGCAGCTTCGCATTCTTTCCCAGGGCCGAGCACACCATATCTCGGGCCTAACCGCACGACACACGCCCGTGTGAGGTTTAGAGGTCCTGAGAGCCCCTCGCACCATGCGGCACACCACGTGCACTCACAGTGGCTTGGCATTCATTCCGAGGGCCAAGCACACCATATCTGGAGCCTAAATGCACCACAGACATGCCCCGTTCACTAATAGCGGCTTGGCATTGTTTCCTAGGGCCGAGCACACCATGACTGGTGCCTAAATATGCCACACACGCCCGTACGAGGTTTGGGGGTCCTGTACGCTCCTCGCACCATGCGCTAAGCCCCGTGTGCTCACAGCAGCTTGGCATTCTTTTCCTAGGCCGAGCACACCATATCTGTGCACTAAACGCGCCACACACGCCCGTGTGAGGTTTCGGGGTCCTATACGCCCCTTGCACCATGCAACACGCCCCACGTGCTCACAGCGGCTTGGCATTCTTTTCGAGGGCCGAGCACAGCATATCTGCGGTCTAAACGCACTGCACATGCCCGTGTGAGGTTTAGGGGTCCAGTATGTCGCTCGCACCATACGGCACACACCGTGTGCTCACAACGGTTTGGCATTCTTTCCCTAGGCCGAGCACACCATATCTGTGAACTAAACGCACCACGCATGCCCGCGTGAGGTTTAGGGGTCCAGTACGCCCCTTACACCATACGGCACGCCCTGTGCGCTCACAACGGTTTGGCATTCTTTCCCTAGGCCGAGCACACCATATCTATGGGCTAAACGCACCACACATGCCGGTGTGGGGTTCAAGGATCTTGTACACCCCGCACCATGCGGCACTCCCCATGAGCTCACAGCGGCTTGGCATTCTTTTTGAGGGCCGAGTACACCAAATCTATAGGCTAAACGCACTACACACGCCCCTGTGGCATTCAAGGGTCCTGTATGCCCCTCGCACCATGCACCCTTGAGCGCCCCTCGCACCATGCGACATGCCTCGTGCGCTCACAGCAGCTTGGCATTCTTTTCGACGGCCAAGCACACGATATCTAGGGCCTAAATGCACCATACATGCTCGTGTGAGGTTTGGTTGTCCTGTGCTCCCCTCGCACTATGCGGCGTGCGGCACGCCTTGTGCGCTCACAGCAGCTTGGCATTCTTTTCGACGGCCAAGCACACGATATCTAGGGCCTAAACACACCACACATGCTCGTGTGAGGTTTGGTTTTCCTGTGCTCCCCTCGCACTATGTGGCACGCCCTGTGCGCTCACAGTAGCTTTGCATTCTTTCTGGAGTGCAAACGCACAAGTGTTACGGATTTCCGATTTCAAGCTATGCATTTAATCGAAGTTTAAATTTTTATACGTTTTATAAATTATAAGTTTTATACGAAGTTGTACGCGTTTATGAATTCAAGATGCTATTCAATTTATGAGCTTTGTATGAATTTTATGTGTATTTGAGTTTATCATTTTGATAAGGTTGATTTATATCTAATGGAGAGTTATGTTTTTTTTTTTTTTTTTAAGTTCCAAGTTAAATGAAGCTTTTATGTAGATATGAAATTTTATGTATATACGTTCAAGTCGATATTTAATTTGTAAGACCATGTGAATTATATATATTTATGTGTTAACAATCTCATATGTATGCTTTGCGTTTTAAATAAAATTTATGTTATAAAAATGTTTAAGTTATACAACATTTTATGTGAATATAAGTTTTATAGGCATTATGATGCCTTTATGGGTTTTATGGTTTTATAAGCTATGTGTGAGATTTTATACACTTGTATATTTTAGGGATTTAACACTCACGCGTTACAACGAAATAAGTTTTGGAATTTATGAGAAATTTTAAGAAACAGAAATGTGATGTGAACCCCGTATACCAATACGACACCCACAATCAATTGAATCAAAAACCCCAAGAAAAATGTAATTCGAGAACAGCAAAGAAAATAAAAGAAGATACCTTGACCCAATGATTAGCAAACCACGAACCAAGATAATAAAGACGCCACTCCCAAGAACAAGAGAAGGATGAGGGAGATAAGTCAAGTGATAAATCAAGAATCAAGCCTTGATAAAATCTCAAAGTTCATGAAGAACAAAGAGAGAAAACTCAAATTTTATGTCAACAATGTCTAACCTCGTTTTTTAGGCTTACATGGGTTTTTATAGGCAACATAAATGAAACCCTAGCTTCTAAACATCTCCTGAACGCCCTAGGCCCTTAGTACACCCCACTTGGGTTTAAAATAACTAAGTTTGGGCTTAAAATAATTAAATTTGACAGCCCAATGTATAAACTAATAACCCAACATGAAATAAAACAAATTAAAGCCCAATAATATTAAAGTTTGATATTTAACTACCTAAATAAATAAACTAACTTAATTAAACTAGCTCATAAAGCAAATTAGGCCCAAATTAATACAAGTAATTGAAAACAGCCCAATTTGTCTTCAAATATGCTCCCAAGCCTTTAATATTGTTGATCTTGGACTTGATCTCGAGCTTGGATAATGTTTTGAAGTCTTGGTATCCTTTCCATGTCATACAATCCTTGTTGCGCAAGACTCTTGGTCCAAATCTCTTGAATCAACCCATTTAACGCTTCTTTCATCTTCTTGGCTCTAGCCCTTATCATAGGCCCTCCATTGATATTCAAAGGATCCTTAGGCTTGCTTCCTTGGCTTCCATCATTCCCCCTTTCCTCAAAAGAAATAAAATATTTTAAGTTAAAAAGAAATTAAGCACTCGTTGAGCTCTCATAGCTTATCATTTTCTGTTTTTATGTTAAAAACCTCCTTTGGTACGGAAGTGGGCGACCAAGATGGAGAGGCTCCTCTAGAAAAGTAAGTGGGCGACGATGCGACAATTGCACCGTTTAATTTTTCATAATATGTATTTGAAAAAGATCTTATGTAACTGCATATTTAATAGATACATGAGTGGTCTAGAATTTATTCATAATACGAAAATTTTAAGTTTCAAACTATGATATGAAATTACAAAGTATTTGATTTATGATTTTATGTTTTTGATTATTAACAAAATGGAAATTTGATTTATGCTATTATAAGTATGTTTGTGGAAGAAGTTGGGATGGAAAATGAAAGTATATGGAAGTGTGTTTTACCTTATAGGTATTTTGGTTAAGTTAAAAACACAGCCATTATACTGTCAAATTTTCTAATGAAAAAAAAAAAAAAAATCCAACCCATTCTAATTTTAGAAGTAAGAAAAAATTTTAAGGGTTCGCTCCGCTAATTTCTCTTAGCCCATTAAGTAGGGTTAGGAAGGATCCGTTGGGTTGTTAGGCAGGGCTCTCCGGATGTAAGTACAGTAAGATTCGGATTGGGTCCTGTCAATGTTGATGAGTTTTTATGATAATATGGATGTGTTTAAGTGTGTTTGAATGAAAGAAATTGATGGAAAAAGAAAGACGTGGATACGAAATCTCAAATTTGGGTTGGATGTGTGGAAATTGTGTAATTCTAGTATGGTTACTTTGAGTTAAATCTAAAGTTTGATTGATATTACTTTCAGATGAACTAGTTATGATAGAATTTTAACGTGATGAGTGACTTGTAGGTAGTGAACAAATTAAGGAGACAAGGGAGTGAAGGTGGAAGGGCAAGCTACTAATTTATGAGCCATGTGAGCATGTGAGTGTAATTGATTTTATAAATGTTGATTTCATTTTTGGGAAAAATCCAAAAAACCCCCTGAAAACGAAAATAATATCAATTTACCCAACTTTTTGAAAATATTAGCCAAAAAACCCCCTACCATCTCCCAAAAGCGGTTTTCATCCAGGTTTTTAGTGGTTTTGTAATAAAAATAGTAAAAGACCAAAATACCCTTATAATATTAAAACATTAAAAAATAGAAAACAAACAATTACTCAATTATCAAACTATCCTATCATAACCAAAATTTAAAAAAATTAAATAAATAATAAATTAATTTAAAAAACCTAAAAAATTAAATAAATTTGATAAAATAAAAGTAAAATATAAATAAAAATTAAATACTTTTTCCGAATTAAAAATTAAATAAATTTAAAACAATTAATGAATTAAATAAATTAAATTGAAATAAAAACTAAATAAATTAATTAAATTAAATTAACTTACAAAAGACAAACGTATCTAGTGCCTGGGTTTGTTTGAGGCACTGGGTTTGTTTGAAGATAATACAAAACACATCCTAGATCCCAGATACAAACACACAGATTTCACAATGGGTTTGTTTGAAGATAATACAAACAGATCCCAGATCCCAGATACAAACACATCCCAGATCCCAGATCCCAGATACAAACACATAGATTTCACAATTACATAAAAACTCAGATTTCAGATGCGCAGATCCACCTCCAAACCGCCACGCCGCTCCACGATGACAGCACACAGTCCGTTGTTCCTCACTGTGCTCTCCATCTTCTTCACGAACAGCGTCCACACGATCTGATCCATCTCCGCACCGCCGCACCGCTCGACGCCGCAACACACAGCCTGCCATTCCTCACCGTCTTCTCCATGATCTCCGCCTTGACGTCGTTTCTCCTCCGACCGATCTCCTTCCTCTTCCATCGTCGACTGGTTACCGGCAGCATAAGAAAAGAAAGAGAACCGGGTGAGATGGAGTGATAGAGAGAGAGAGAGAGAAAGAGAGAGGGTGAGCGATCGGGCGAGAGAAAGAGACTGAGATGGAGTAACAGAGAGAGAGGGGGATGAGTGACAGAGACAAAGAGAGAGGGTGAGCAGACGGAAGAGAGAGAGAGGGAGGGTGGGGGGGCGCCGCGGCTGTGAGAGAGTGAGAGAGTGAGAGAGAGAAAGGGTGAGAGGTGTTTGAGAGAGAGGGAGAGGGGGGGGGGGGGGGGGGGGGGGGGGGCGGCCGGCGGCGTCTGTGAGAGAGAGAGAGAGAGAGGGTGAGAGAGTGTTTTTTATTTTTTTCTTTTAATTTATTTTCAATTGTTTTTATTTATTTTCAAAATTTTTATGATTTTTTTTATTTCACACGTGTCACATTCTGAGTGGTCCATTTATGGATTCAATCTTCTATGACTTTTTTACCCTTAGATTTCACAGAATCGTTATTTTGTTGACTAAGTTACTATTCCAATTAACGGTTGGGTTTTTTTTGGCTAATATTTTCAAAACCAGTGGTGGTTTGATATTATTTTAATTTTTAGGGGGTAAATTGATAATATCCCTTTCATTTTTTATGTGTCTTAATTATTTTTCATGAGTATTAAATGATTTCAGAATATAATATGGTTTTATGAAAATATTAGTATGTGCACATATTATGTACATGCTTGAACATGATGAATTTTATGAATGAAATTATGAAAATATGAAGTTAATTTTAATGCCATTCAAGATGATGTTTGTATGTGATTATAATTGTTGAATTAAAAAAAAAATGAAATTGAATTGTGAATGGCATGAAAATGTAGTTTTCAAACACCAATGGATTACCCCATGTTTATACTATGGAATTGATGGATATGAAATGAAATGAATGAATGATTAGACCCGGTTGGAATACCTCTGCATGTATGGCCCGTGTTGGGAAGGCATGTCACTAACATCGAGAAATTAGTTTGTCAGTCGAGACGTGTCATGTCGCCCTCTATACATGTGGGGTATTATCTCACTTCATGTATGCACTATGGATTAATTCCGCTGAGCGGTTGTGAGATGTCTCATGGGTATGGATACTATCACGTGGGGCTGTGGTCAGTTGGGAATGTTGGTTCGTCCCGCCCAGCACTGGGGATGGTAATTCGTCCTGCTCAGTACGCGTGACCATGATATGATGCTCTCTGGATTCCATGGGTGGAGTTTTAGCAATACATGGAAATGTTTTTAAATGTTACATGATTTACAAATGTTATGAATTATTTTGACATTTTATAAGTTTATGCAGGAATTGATAACTATCATGATTTTTATGCATGAACTTAAATTTCAAAGTTTGCTTATGAAATGGTTAAAGTTTATGTTTCAATTATTAAATGTTTAAGAAATGAAAATTTCTTTTAAAAGGTTTACGGGAAGTATATTTTAGAAAAGAAATCCTTTAAATAGAAAAACTTTAACACTCATTGAGCTCTTTTAGCTCACCATTCTGTGATTTTCTATTTTAAAAACCTCCCCAGGTGTAGGGATCGGTGATCAGGGTGCTTACTCCCTTTCCTTGGATTAGATGGGCCAGACATAAATAATGTTCTGTGAAGTCGCATGTATTGCATGTTTGGATTAAATTGAAATTTGGTGTATGGATGTAAATGGAATGATTTTAAGGAAAATATTATGTATATGTACAATGTAAATAGTAAGATTATGTGTAAAGGTTTTTGATTTCGTACATGAACGTGTGTTTCTAAAGTTGGAAATGATTTTGTTGAATTAGTTCTATTGTGGTTAGGAATTGGTTTTGAGATGGACCAAAGGTCCAAAATGGTAGTGGAGATTAATGATCGAAATTTTGAAGTGTCAGTAAATTAATTCAGGTGATTTGCAATATTTGAAAATGTTGAAAAACAATCGTTGTGCTGTCAAAATTTTTAGAAAACATAAATTATGGAAAAAGAGAATTTTATGGTTATAGTTTATGAGTTTATGAAAGGATTTAAGTTTCAGGGCTTGCTCCACAGAATCTCTTTTAGGTCTTGCTAGTTAGAGTCCAAAAGGATTCCGTGGAGTACCCGGCGGGTACTTGGGCTCCGTGAAAGGAAAATCTGGGGCCGGTCCTGTTAATGCAACTGTGAAAAAGTTCATTCTAAAAACAAAAGTTTAAACATTTACTAAATTCTATCTCAAAATCATACAAATCTGTCTCTTATACTACTTTGACACGACCCAATCTGAATCTCTTCATTCTGGAATCCGGAATATAGAACCCAGAAACTCTTGTTTTTATGATAAATAATTATTTCGGATGAATTGTATTTTCAGATGAATACTATTTTGGATAAATGGTGTTTCTAGATGAAAAGTATTTTTAGGTGAATAGTATATGAGTGAATAGTGATTTTTTGGGAAACAGACCCCACAAATCAAAAGTTCCAGAATAAGTAATAGAGTCTAAGGAAACTTAAACGAATAAAAAATGAGTCTGTTTGAGTAAATTTTAAGAGCTCCAGAGACAATCGGACGAAAATACCCTTAATAGAATAATAGTGAATATTGTTGATTTTAAATCCATTTAAATTTTTTTAAAGCGTAGAATTTAGAGTTAAAATACTCAATTAGAGTATTTCATGGTCAATTTGATGGTTGGATGACTATGGAATATTTTCGGAATTTATTTAGAGGTGAACGGAATTTAATATGTAAGCATGTGAATCAAATAAGAGTTGTATGATGAAATTCTCAATCAAGAAGCACAATCCATGTGAATTTGAATAGACCATTGAGAGAATGACACATCAAGGTCAAAGTGGTGACTAATTTGTGGCCATGAAATTTTTAAATTTCATAAATTGAGTTAGTAAATGAATTAATTTACATTTGGATCAATAGAATGCAACTATGTGTAACATAAGGGTATGATTGACATTGTAAGAAATGATTAAGGGCAAAATGGTCAATTGGAGAGTTATATATATAAAGTGAACCATGAAATGAATGAAGAGAAGAAAGGATTCAGTCAAGCAAGCCAAAAACCCAAAAAAA
Source organism: Nephelium lappaceum (assembly GCA_021234005.1). Taxonomy (NCBI): domain Eukaryota; kingdom Viridiplantae; phylum Streptophyta; class Magnoliopsida; order Sapindales; family Sapindaceae; genus Nephelium; species Nephelium lappaceum. The sequence goes on along the minus strand of CM038001.1, from coordinate 13,093,605 downwards.
AAAAAAAAAAAAAAGAGAGGAAAGCTGTGAGGGAGGAAGAATAAGGAAGAAAGAAGAATAAGAAGAAGAAGAGACCAAGCTCAAGGGTGTTTTCATCAATCTTTTCATCTTGCTTTCATCAATAATCATTCAAGAAGAAGTGAATCAAATTAGGTAAGAAAAATTAAATTATTTTCATGGTTAGTTTGATGGTAATTTTCATGGGTGTTGATAGGATGAGTTATTGATGGTGACAGGACCCCGCCCTAGGTTCTCTAACTTAAACTCTACTAGCCCCGCCCGACACCCTAACGGAATTATTTCTGACTCACGCTAGAAAATCTGAAAACTTCTACGGAGCGAACCCTTTTTAACCTTTCTAATTTTCTAAATCTCATTTATATATTGAAAAACGGGTAGTAAAGTTTTTTGTAAAAATGGACAAAGTTTCCTCTGTGTTTATTCAAAATCTACCCAACTCAAAACCTACATAAAAGTTTATACACTTCTAAAATTTCATTTTCTCAACTACCAAATGGACCTCCGGTCCACATCAAATCCATCTACAACTCAAACATCTCCATTTGCAAAATCAATCAACATAAACTTTATTTTCAAAACATACTATAGATTTTGTAAAACCAAATTTACATGAATATGTACTTTTATGCTTACAAAGTTTAGACCAAACACTTGAATTAAAACATAGATACATAAACTTGATTATATAATATGAATTTTGCAAAACATGTCAAAATGCAAAGTATACTCACAGATGTCATCACCACTCGGGACCTACCTAATCCGTGGCAAGAGATCTGGTTGTTGGGAAACTAGGGTTTGCACCTGAAGAGGTTTTTTAAAAAAAAACATAAAAGCAAAGAGTATGAGCTAAAGGAGCTCAATGAGTACATTGAATTCTTTCTACTATAAAAATTTTATCTTTCATAAAAATCACACTCATATTTATAAATATTTTATTTCATAACAAGCATAAGATATATAAATTTGCTAACAAGAAAATAAACTTTCTAAAATTAATGCCAAGCATGAAATATAAACATTCCAATAGAAATCACTAAATGGGCATTTAGAGCATATAACTCACTAAATGTTATTTTCTTTCGGAAATGATTTAAACTCGAAATCTATCATTTCTGCTTCCTGGTCTATTTTCTAAATGCACTAACGAAAACCCAAGAAAGCTATAACTCCCATGACGACTAGCTAGCGTCATACGATGAGAGTGGGGTCACAAGGCAACTAAACTAGCGCCGCTCAATATGACGTCACATGGCAACTAAACTAACACCGCTCACTATGACTCTAAAGACATCTCACTGGCTATGCCGCGGAACTCTACATCGCAACACATAGTGAGATAACACCCTATAATTGTAGAAGGCGACACAACTCACTCGCTAGACTCAATCTACCACTGTTAGTGACACACCCCCTTGCACCTGTGTCTTTCCCTACATGTACAAGGTATTCTGGCCGGCTCTAATGCTACAACTTATTGGTTTGGGTATGCCATTGGCCTTTGAAAATTTATTTGATATATTTTTAAAAAACTAAACTAAAATACTTTTGCTAAAAAATATGAAATCTATTTAACATAAAACTATAATAACTTGAAATTTATTTCTTTTATAAATCATAAAATTTAATAACGCTACAACTTTCAATTCATAAATCAATAATACATCAAATGCATTCATTTCTTTTCAATCTCTAAAAACACACATACTAATAAGTACAATAAAATTCTTAACTACTCAAATTGATGTTTAAAGCAACTACAAATAGGATTTGATAAAAATATAATTTTTATACTCGCTCTTTGCTTTGGTTCTTTGCTAGGAATATTTTCAAAGGTTCTCCCTTACTTCCGTCACTTCTTCTCCACCTACAAAAGACATTTTAAGTTAAAATTTACCAATTCTAACTATATAAAATTCATTTAATCAGTTTTAGCTCATCTAACTCAATTTGACATTATTCTAACTACTGACTTCATATCTTGATTCCAACTTGATAATGGCCCTAAAATTCCTTCTTCTTTTCATCATTCTTACTTAATCCTACCTAGAAACACATCTAGCATCATGTAATTATTTTAGAATGATTGAATTGAAGTTTGAGTCAAAAATGACCCCCTTTGGTCGAATGGTGTCTAGCCACCACTCCTTTGATTTTCTTTCATCCATTGTTTATTCTAACTCTCCATTAACTCATCCCAAGTGTTAGATTGAGTAGTTATAGTCATTTGATAATAAACTTTAGCCAATACCCTTAAATTTCAAATGCTAACTTCATCCAATTTCATTTATTTTCATTCCATTAGTTTCCATTCATTTTACTTCACGTCCAAACCTCACATAACAACATCAAATCTCATGAATTCAACTAAAAATACACTTGTCCTTTATACTAGAAAAATTCAAAATCATACAAAATCAACATTTTAATAAATTTTCTCTCCACCAACTAACTCAAAACCATTAAAATCATCACTCAAATTCAACAAACACCAAAAATTAATCACATCTCAACATACAGCCCCTTTTTGTCATCCACCCCATCAATTCATACTAACCCATTAAATTAACTTTTCTTCATTTTAATTGCATCAACATTACCACAACATCTCAAACAACATCTAACATCAAAAATAGTCAATTAAATTAAACTTATTTCCATAAATCATCAAAACCCTAACTCTTACCTCACTAACAACTTTGACCAACTCTTGTTTTGAACTTCCTTCCACTTTCAAGCTTGAGTTGATGATAATCAACCTCTATTCATATAAAAAATTCCATCAATAACTCAAAATATCATCAAACCATAAAAACCCATTAAAACTACATCAAACTAACAATAATTTCAATTAAATTTCACTCACCTAATAGCTTTAATTCTTCTTAGCTATAGGTTGATGATGATGGGAACAAGAGATGAATGAAATTGCTTGAAAGTCTTGGTCTTCTCCTCTTCTTCTTCTCCTTCTTCTCATTTTTCTTTCTTTTTCTCTTTTCTTTCATTCGGTTTTTCTTCTTGGACGAACACCCCTTTGCTTTCAACTATTTCGTGACCCCTCTTATATATATGGCCTGCAAAATTACCAACTTGTCCCTCTAAATTACAAATTTATCCCTTAAACTTTTAAAATTCCATTTTCTACCCCTTACTTTACATTTACTTAGTTCTTATTATGCCATGTGTCACTTTATCCACCACATACCCTTCATGCTTATCCTTTCCTTGCCATATCACCTTTTATTCTTATATCTTTGGTTTTGATTTTTCTGGAACGCCCGAATTCGGCTTTTCCGAGACTTTTTCGAAATTCTACCGAAATTCTCCGGGGCCTATATTTAGACTCCCTCCATACTCATGATAACTTTGATGACCCTTAAAAATCATTCTATGCCCCTTAACGATTCTCCGTAAATTCATTGAATCGCTTCCAGCGATTTCTGGATTGATTTCTTTTAATTTGAATTACTTTCGAAAGGTCATTTAGGTCTCTAAAGTACTTCTTAAGTATTTTAACATTCATTTTAACCTTTTGCTAAATTTTCAGAATTTTTTTGGAATCTTTCCCAAATTTTCGGTCAGACCTGGGAATGCTTCCAATTCTACTCAAACGAACTCATTCTAGCTTCGTTTCAATTTTTCTAGACTCTATTTATCATTTTGAAGATCTTCAGCTTCCTAAGGTCTCACTCAAAAATTTTACTATTCATCCAATTACTATTCACCCGAAATCACTATTCACCCTACAGTATTATATGTTATGAAAATGAAAATTTTGGGGTTTTACAGAAGAAATTTTTGACATGAATGGAGGTTGATTATCTTCAAATTAAGCTTGGAAGCGGAAGGAAACTCAAAGCAAGAGTTGGTCAAGAAAACTAGTGAGGTAATAGTTAGGGTTTCATCTAACTTTTCTAATAAAATTGAATTGATTTGATTTTAAGATGTTAGATGATTATTGAAGTGATTTGGAAGCAATTGATGCTTATGGAAATTAAAGAAATGAAATTGAATGTGTGGTGTGTGTATGTATGACCAAGAGGAATTTGGTGATATAATTGGATTGATTTTTGATGTTTGATGAAATTACATAAGATTTTAAGTTGAATTGTGAAAAAACAAAAAAAAAAAAAAAAAAAAAAAAGAAGAAGAATGGATTGTAATACACGATGATGATTTTTGACTAGAATGGGGTGTATGTGTGTTTGAATTGATTTTTGATTCTTGATATACTTGTGTGATGTTTTGGCATGAATTTGACCTAAGGTGTATCAAAAGAATGAAAGAAAAATGGAGATGGAATAACTTTGGGTATTGGTTTGGCTATGGTATGGATTTAGTGTTCAAAATGTAACTTGATCATGTTGATGAGTTTTTATGATGATATGGATGTGTTTAACTGTGTTTGAATGAAAGAAATAGATGATAAAAAAAGATGTGGATATGAAATCTCAAATTTGGGTTGGTTATGTGGAAATGATGTAATTCTAGTATGGATATTTTGAGTTGAATCTAAAGTGTGATTGATGAACTTTTTATGCATAGATTTAGAGTTTTGGAGGCTTCAAACTTGGAGGCAAACAAAACTAGGGATCCAAGACCAATCAGTAAGCATTCTAATGAAAAATGAACTCTTGAATTGAATGTCAATTGGTGTTGTTTAAGATGTTAGTTTATTTACCATGGATTTTGATGAATGTTGATGTGAAATTGAGTTTGAAAATTTAAAAAAGAGTTAAGGTTGCATGTTGAATAATGCACGACTAAGGATAGGAGCTTGTATTAGATCATTCCTTTTAATTGGTTTGAATGTTTTGGATAAATGAATGAATGTTATTGAAGCTGAAATTGATGTTGAATGAAATGAAAATTCATTAGATACTTCAAAGGTGTGTAATCGGCTAAAGAGGTCAAGTGTGATGAATAGTTGTTTTGGATTGTTTTGGTATGATTCATGGACTGCTTTAGTGATGGTTATGGCTTGAAATAAAAATAAATGAATTGGAAAATAAAAGATGTAAAGCTTAAGCTAAGTAAGTGATTCTAGTGTACATTCTAGTTTAGGTTATTTTGGTTTAAATTAGAATGGTAGTTGATATGGACTCTAAATGGAAATAATTGTGATAGATTTAAATTGATATATGATTTGTAGGGAGGTGGAAGCAAGAAAGGAGCATGGAGGAACTCATTCAAAGAGTTGGAAAGCAACTTGTGAGTGGATTGCTTTATTAAGTTTTAAAATTTTTTACTTATCAAGTTTATCTTATTTTCATTCTTATGAATTGATGCGAACCCCATATATATTGATATGACACCCACGATCAAATTGAAACACAACCCCAAGAAAGATAATTCAGATTATAGAAAATCTTTGACTCGTTGATTAGCGAATCAAAAACCAAAGATATAACGACGCCACTCCCAAGAAAGAGATAAGAATGTGGGAGATAAGTCAAGATTGATAAATCAATAACAAATCTTGATGCAATTCTCAAAGTTCACAAAAAACCAATGAAAAAGAGTTCATTCTTAATTCTATTAACAACTTATTGAAAAATTAGGTTTAATAAACCTTATATAGGCATACAATCCTAATCCTTATAGGAGACTAAATAAAACCTCATTTTTAATTGACTTTGACTTTGACTCTTTCTAAACACACTTATATTGGGTTTTTTAATTTAAATAAATGACTCAGCTCTATAATTAAAAACCTAATAAATTAAACTATTTAAAACAATCCTATAATGCAAATTAAGCCCAATTTACATCAAACAAATAAATAACAGCCCAATTGCATTATAATTGACACACAGCCTCAAGATTTCCTTAAGATTGATGTTCTTGGACTTGTTCTTGAACTTGAATAATATTTTGAAGCCTTGATGTTCCCTCCAAGTTGTCCAAATAATATTGTGCAAGACTCTTGACCCAAATATCTTGAACGAGCCAATTTAAAGCTTGCTTCATTCTTTTATCTCGAGCCCTTGTCATAGGTCCTCCATTGATGCTCAAAAGATCCATAGGCTTGTTTTCTTGATCTCCATCATTCCCCCTCTCCTCAAAAGGATTTGTCCTCAAATCGAAACCTACATCAAAATCAAAAGGAGAAAGATCAGAAGCATTACAAGTAGCACTAACATTATAGTCACCTGACAAATCTATCTTGTACGGATTGTCATTAATGCGTTCAAGCACTTGGAATGGACTATCTCCACAAGGTTGTAACTTAGATTTTCGTTGAACAGGAAACCTCTCCTTGCGCATATGCACCCAAACCCAATCTCTTGGTTCGAACACAATTCTCTTTTGCCCTTTCTTAGCTTGAGTAACATATTACTCGATTCGTCTCTCAATGTGTTGCCTAACTTTCTCATGCAATTGCTTAATAAGTCTAACTTTCTTCTTACCATCTAAGTTAGCTATTTCCTCCATAGGTAAAGGTATCAAATCCAAAGGAGTAAGCGGATTGAACCCATACACAACTTCGAATGGTGAACAACTAGTAGTTGAATGCACACTTCTATTGTAAGCAAACTCTACATGTGGCAAGCAATCTTCCCAATTATTCAAATTCTTTTGGATAATGGAACGCAACAAAGTACCTAAAGTTCTATTAACCACCTCCGTTTGTCCATCAGTTTATGGATGACAAGCAGTAGAAAACAATAACTTCGTTCCCTAGCTTCCCTCACAAAGTCCTCCAAAAATGGCTTAAAAACTTTACATCTCGATCTGAAACAATGCTCTTTAGCACTCCATGAAGTCGAACAATCTCCTTGAAGAATAAGTCAGCAACATGTGTGGCGTCATCGGTCTTGTGACATGGTATAAAGTGAACCATCTCCGAAAACCTGTCAACCACAACAAACACTGAATCTTGGCCCTTTTTGGACCTAGGTAAACCCAATACAAAAATCCATAGAAATATCAATCCACGGTTCACTAGGTATGAGCAAAGGTTTATACAAACCATGGGGTAAAACTTTAGACTTAGACTCTCTACATGTTATGCACTTCTCACAAATTCTCTCAACATCTCTCTTTATGTGTGGCCAAATGAAATGCTCATCTAACACATCCAAAATCTTTCTAACACCAAAATGTCCCATTAAACCACCCCCATGCACCTCTCTAACTAACAACTCTCTTATAGACCCTTGAGGAATGCACAATCTACTCTCCCTAAACAAATACCCCTCATGTCTATAAAATTTACCAAATGAACCCTTCTCACAAGCAACATACATAGAAGCAAAATCAGGATCATTCACATACAATTCTTTAATATGCTCAACTCCTAACAATCTTGCATTCAAAGTAGATATCAGAGTATACCTACGAGATAATGCATCAGCTACAACATTTTCCTTCCCCTGTTTATACTTGATCACATAAAGAAATATTTCTGTGAATTCTACCCATTTAGCATGCCTTTGACTTAACTTACCTTGTCCTTTCAAATGCTTCAAGGACTCATGACCAATATGGATTACAAACTCCTTAAACCACAAATAATGTTGCCAATTTTTTAAGGTCCTAATTAAAGCATACAACTCTTTATCATAGGTAGGATAATTCAACGATGCTCCACTCAATTTCTCACTAAAATAAGCTATAGGACGCCTATCTTGCATAAGAACAGCCCCTATACCTATTCCTAATGCATCACACTCAATCTCAAATGCCTTAGCGAAATCAAGTAATGCAAGTAATGATGCAGAACACAATTTATCCTTAATCAAATCAAATGCATGTTGTTGCTCACTTTCCCATTTAAAACCCACACTTTTTTTTAACAACCTCAATTAGTGGTGCAGTTATGGTGCTAAAATCTTTAACAAATATCCTATAAAAACTAGTCAACCCATGAAAGCTATGTACTTCTCTAACATTCCTAGGCCTAGGCCACTCCGTAATAGCCTTAACCTTCTTCTCATCTACTTCTATCCCTTCGCCATAACAACATATCCGAAAAATACGATCGTATCTATGCAAAAGGAACACTTTTTCAAATTAGCATACAACTTTTCTTTCCTTAACACATCAAGCACACAAAGCAAATGCCTAACATGTTCATCTATGCTTTTGTTGTACACTAATATGATGGAAACCCAGTTAGCAATCATGGAAGACAAAGATACAATTGGACAACGAGATAATTAAAGGCAATTGTGCTTAATCTTGAAGGCTTTGGATGCTAATTGAATGCAATTGGACTTTATTAGGCTTCACAATATTATTCAAGTTCAAGAACATCAATCTTGAAGAAATCTTGAGGCCTGGGTGTCGATTATAATGCAATTGGGCTGTTATTTATTTAATTGATTTACATTGGGCCTAATTTGTATTATGGGATTGTTTTTAATTTAGTTTAATTTATTATGTTTTAGGCTAAGTCATTTATTTAAGTCAAAAAGCCCAATATGGGTATGTTTAGAAAAGTCAAAGTCAAAGTCAATTAAAAATAGGGTTTAATTTAGTTTCCGATAAGGATTAGGAAAGTCAAGTCAATTAAAATAGGATTTTATTTAGCTTCCAATAAGAATTAGGATTGTATGCCTATATAAGGCTTATTAAACCTAAATTTTTAAGGAGTTGTCTTATGGAATAAAGTAATTGAGCGATTTGTTTCTCTTTTGTTCATTGATGAACATGTGATCTTATCAAGCTATGCTTGTGGCGATCGAAACCATGACTTATCTCCCACCTTCTTATCTATGTCTTGGGAGTGGTGTCAATACCATTCTTGTTATAATTTTGGTTCTTGGTTATTATATATTCAATGGGTCAAAATTCTTTATAATTTTAGTTCTTGAATGACATGATTAATGGGTCAAAGTTTTCGTTATAAACCTGTTTTAATCTTTCTCGGGGTTATGTTTCAATTCGATCGCGGGTGTCGTATCTTTATATACGGGGTTCGCATCATAATATGTCAGCAAAGTAGACCACAACAAATTTTCCAATGAAAGAATGCAAAACATGATTCATTAATCTCATGAAGGTACTAGGTGCATTAGTTAAACAAAAAGGTATGACTAACCACTCATACAAACCATGTTTCGTTTTGAATGCAGTTTTCCACTCATCTCCTTCTTTCATTTTAATTTGATGATATCCACTTTTAAGGACAATCTTAGAAAACACACAAGATCCATGCAATTCATCCAACATGTCATCTAATCTAGGTATGGGATGTCGATACTTAACTGTAATTTTGTTGACAGCTCTGCAATCGATGCACATATGCTAAGTCCCGTCTTTTTTAGGCACAAGTAATACTAGTACAGCACATGGACTCATGCTCTTCCTCACATGCCCTTATTCATTAACTCTTCAACTTGCCTTTGAAGCTCCTTTGTCTCCTCATGATTACTTCTATATACGGGTTGGTTTGGAATTGAAGCTCCGGATATGAAGTCAATTTGATGTTCTATTCCCCTCTTTGGTGGCAATCCATCCAGTATCTCCTCAGGGAATACATCCTTGAAATCCCGTAAAAAAGTAGTAACAACACTAGGCAAAGACATATTAAAGTCAGAGTTAGAAAAATAAGCATCTTTGTACAAAAGTACAAATATTTGTTGCTTGGCTAAAAAAGCAGCCCTCACATCGCTCCCTTTTGCATAGACACTCTTTTTTTTTTTTCTCACTTTTCTTTCTCTCATTCTCTTGTTTACACTCAACATTCCCAGTTTTCTTTGCACACACTCAAGTGTTTTGTCACTCTTTCTCTCACACTCAACTCCCTTTCTCTCGACCTCACTAGTGTTTAAACTCTCAGTCTCTCTTTTTCTCTCGCTCTCTTTCTTTTGCTCGCTCTCTCTTATCCTCACTTAATCTTCATACACTTGTCTAGATTAACTCATATTGGGCTCTTTATTAACTCAGCCTCCTAATTAAAAAGCCTAATTAATTAAACTAAATTAAAACAATCCCATAATACAAATTAAGCCCAAATTAATTAAAACCCAATTAACTTCAGTTTGCTTCCAATTGTCTTCAATTAGCGTTCAAAGCCTTCAAGATTAAGCACGATCGCCTTTAATTGCCTCGTTGTCCAATTGTATCTTTGTCTTTCATGATTGATATCTTGGTTTCCATCACTTAGGCCATGGATGATATCCTTTATATCCAATCCATTTCTTTTCAAATTCATGCCAAATCATCACCAAAACAGCCCACCTTTCATGTTTAAACAGCTCAAAACTATCATCCATCACCATGCACATCACCTTCGCCAAATGTACACCATTTACATCCAATTGTTTTTATTTTCAGTCCATTTCAATTCCACCACCAATACAAGGTATGAAATCATTCAAAACACCTAAAAATAATTATCTAACACTTTAAAGTCAACATGATTGAAACATGGCAGCTTGGGTTCCATATTTTTGCTTTTAATTTCAACATCAAAGCTCAATATTTTAACACATTTACATGCATGAAAATCATTCAAATCACTCAAACTTAATTGGACCATTGGAAATCCATTTTAACCATGACTTACATACAATAGCACATCAGCACTTCTTCAAGCTTCACACTTGAAGTTGCACCAAAATTACTTCCAATTTCATGGAAAAACAATCAACAATCCATTCAATCTCAATTCATGTTTAAATCAAAACTTCATCTCTACTAGTTTGCTTACCAATTTGTCTCCAACCTCTAGCCTTGCTTCCCCACAGGATTGAAGCTCTAAAATTCTAAATCCATGCATAAAAATCTTATTAGAATCATCCAAAACTCACATGACAGCACACAGTCAATTTTTCACACATTCAAGTCATAAAAACTCAATCCTCACCACTCCAAATCACTTCATTCATGTTGAAAAACTTCCTTAGGCTTGTTTACAATCCTTTGGGGGCTGGAAATCTATTGAAAATGGCCTTGAAAAGGCTAGAGAACAGCTGCTGGTCTGCCTCTTCCCTTGCTGCCCGAAAATTGCTCTGTTTCTTTTTCTCTGCCGAATTGGTTTCTGGTTTCTGCTAGTGTATTCTGCATGTTTCCAACAGCTTCTCCACTTTATATACCTTCATTTTATTTAACTAATTGTCCTTTTAAGTTTGACATATAATTACAATGCATGCCATTAGTCTATTTTGACAATTTTGCCCTCTATTTCGATGTATTTCAATACCTTTTGTGTATCCAAAAATTTTCTTGCATATATCTCCAACCAATCGAGTTACTAATGTCATTTCTTTAAAATTTCATCAACCCCATTTGTATCATACACTTTAATTGACCATCATGCCATTTTTCAAATCCGAAATCAATTCCATGAACTCAATTTCACATGTGTCCTTATATAATCTTTAGTTAATTCACTTAATCATACTCTTTGATGAAAATTTCTTTATCAGTAATTCTCATCATATACTTTAATAAATCATCACATCATTGTTCGGATTCGAATGTATTTTCAATCCATTCGAAAATTTCCACTAGAATCCAATTTACAGATTCGAAAAATTAAATCGGTTTCTTTATTTTAATAAATGAGGGCATACTTGTACAATGTATTTACAATACTTATACTTTACATTTCTTCTATAATACTAAGGTTGGGAGGGTGTATTACAATAAATCTTCTATGTATGAAGTAAAAAAAAAAAAAAAAACATGTTTTTAGTATACATGTTTTTAAAGTATTTCAAAGAGGTTAGTTTATGAATGTTTTATGCACCTAGTAAAGAGAATGTTTTTAGCATTTTAAGAGCAAGATGTTTTCATGCTTCTAGTGTACATGTTTTAAAGTATATGATGAAAAGTTTAAGAACTTTTTATTTGAGGATGTTTTTAGTACTTTTAAAAAGCAATGCAATTTATGCTTTGATATGATAAATTCTAAAGTAAAGCAAAGAATGTTTTCAAAGGCTAATGGATTACCCATGTTAAAGGTTATGGAATTGACGGAAAAGATATAAAGGAAAAGGATAGACTCGACCGTAGAACCCTATATGTGTGGCAAGTGTGGGGGGCATATTACTAACTTGGTGGGATTGAGTCTGTCAAGTCGTCTCCACACATATAGGGTGAGATCTTACACCACTTATGCGATGAAGCATTCCACTCTATGTTGGTGGGAGGTCTTAAGGAGTAAAAGTCACATTGTACGATGCTAGGCTAGTCGACACGTAACACCATCACATTGTGCGACGCTAGGATAGTCACCATGCGATTTATAGCATTCTTGTGTATCCATTTAAAATCAAAGCATGCTTCAGGAAGAGGGCGTCCAAAAATCGGCCCATGTGATCGGGGGTTCTCGTTGTGTGAGTGACTGATGTAGCATTGGCTCTTACCCCGACATGTCCAAGTGCAGGTTGGCCTCCTATGCCAGTTGTGCTAGTCGAGAGGCTACGCGTAAAGCATGTATCTGAGGTACGCATTGATGCTAGCTAGGGATTATGGTTTGTGCCACCCAAAACACATCAGTGTAGTATCAGAGCCATGTTTTAGCAAGAAAATTATTTTTGAAATGTAAAGATTTAGAAAGAAATGATTTTAAATGCCTATCGAAAGTTTATGATAAATTTTAGCATGTTACATATTTTATATTTCAACAGCAGATATGTGATCTTCTTATGTTTTTATCTATATATATGAGTTTCACGAAGCTGCTTATGGAAGTATGTGATTTTATTAATAAAATTATATCATGAGATGTGAAGATTTAGAAAGATATCATTTTAAATGTTTATTGAAAGTTAAAGATCAATTTTAGTATGTTACGCTTTTATGCTTTCAATGCTAAGCATGTGATATTGTTATGTTTTCTTATATCTATATAAGAGTTTCATGAAGCTATTTATGAAGTGCATAAGATTTACAAATTTTAATAAGATACTTAAAAGGAATTTCGGTACTTTTCACATTTTATGCTTTCAATACAAAGTATATGATGTTACAAAATTTTATACATGTATACGAGTTTTATGGAGCTACTTGTGAAATGCATGAGAATTACAATTTTAGTTCATTATCTAAAGATTTTATTCAAATGTTTTGTGAGGTACTTTCATGAAAGGATTTATTTTATTAGTAAACAAATATTAGCCGCTCACAAGCTCTCTAGCTCACTTTTCTTCTCTTAGTTTGTTTAATAAAACCTCTCCAGGTGCAGGAGGAATAAGTGCTCAGAGCGCTAGACCTCCTACTTAAGACTAGATGGGCCAGTTTTGGTAGGATACTTTTATGAAATCATTTTGCATAATTTTGTACGATTGTAAATAAGTAAATATTTTTCTTTTGGTTGAAAAATATATACGTGATGTAAATGCTTTTGAATTTATATGCAGAAAATTTTGTTTAAATTTGAAATGGTTTTTATTGAATTATTGTGTTTGTGTATTTGAGAAGTAAGGGTCGGAGGCCAGGAATTTTGAGGAAATAGATTGTTTTAGAAGTGTTAAAGTCTTCTATAAAACTTTGCAGGGTGGTATGTTTGGAAAATAGACGTTATGCTGCTTGAATTTTTACAACTAAAATTTGTAAATGTGTGAAAAAAAAAAAAATTCCCCACGTTTCTGTTAATAAAGAAAGTTTTAGAAAAAGAACATGACTTAGCTTCACAGAAACCTTCTAGCTGCATGAGATTTCAACTGGAGGGTTACCGCGAGGTTGTTGGCTGGCTTACCTAGGGAAAGAGGCCTATCAGATTAGTATTAGAGCAAAGGTTTTGAGTAATTTTGAATTATGATTTTTGAAAACTTTTAAACACTTGTCTTTATAATAGGATTACCCAAAATTACAAGATTTTGTTTTTTTGTTTTTTTGTTTTTTTTTTTTAAATTCATACATTACATAAATTCAATCATGTTTGAATTTCATAGTTTATAGTATCATACATGGTCAAAGTCCTCCCACTACTAGGAGGGCAGCTGCTGAGACACCTGCACTAGAAGAAGAACATGTTGATGAAGGGGTCAAGAGTCCCAAGTAGAATTGATGTTGTTAGATATTCACGATTCTAATGTAACCTTAAGAATGAATTGATGGTCAAGGCAAGATGTTACGGTAGATTGTTTCCGGAAGAAGATTAGATTTATCAAACCAAGGGTATTTTAGCCTATGTAGTAGAAGCAAGACATAATGGAATGAGATAGGGAGATATTCCAGTGATTAGGGATTTTTCCTGATATGTCTAGATGATATGATCTTATATTATGATCAATTAGAATAAATGTAGTGTTGTTTTGTTGGATTACTGTTTTGCACAAGTTGTGGAGATTGGAAATATCGATATTATGAATCATAAAAGTTATGGAATTAATTGGAAGGATAATATGTAAGTGAAGCAGATCGTATGCGATTCAAATTATTGTGTTCAGATAACCTTTTAATTGATGGATAGAATAAGATGAGATTGAGTTGTTATGTATGGACATCATTCCTTATTTTGAATACAAATGGGACTTGAGGATTTAAGCCCCTTTATGAAAATTTTAGAGTTAAATGTTAATAGTTGTATAATATTTTACTTTTAAGTGTTGATATCGAATATAAGTGACAGGACTCAATCTGAACCCTCCATACGTACGTCCGGAGGGCCCTACCTGGCACCCCAACGGATTTCCCCTAACCCTATTAGATGGGCTAAGATAAATTCACGGAACGAATCCTTAAAACGTTTTCTTAACTTTGTAATACTAGAATGGGTTGGATTTTTTTTTTTTTTTTAAATTTGAAAATTCAACAGCACAACGGCTGCGTTTTTAACATTCTCAAAACATCTACACGGGAAAAATACACTTCCATATACCTCTATTTTTCCAACCCAACTTCTTTAGCCTCAAACATATATTTCAAATCACAAATTCATTTCATTAAAATGCCAAAATATGAAATCAAAATTCATACACACTGTAACTTATACAATTGCTTTAAATGTGACCAAAACTTATCAATTTCATACATAATTAATTTACCACTCATTTTCAATTTAAACATATATTTACATACGATTATCTTCAAATACAAAGTGTGCAACAATATATTATTACAGAAGCATTGTCGTGTCGTCACCCACTTACTCGTGTGGAGGAGTCTTCTGCTATCGGTCACCTACTTCAATAACTGAGGATGTTTTTAACATAAAAACAAAAAACTGTGAGTTTTAGGAGCTCAGTGAGTGCTTAATTTATTTTTGACTTAAAATATTTTATTTTGTTTTTTAAAATACCTCCTTAAAAAGCTTTTTAAAAGTACATTTCTTATTCTTAAAACTTCCCATAGATTTCGAAACTTATCTCATTTCAAAATGCCAATAGAAAATTTATAAAAGGCATATGTACGTAAAACTTCACATAATGTTTATAAAGTCATAATACTCATAAAAGTATCCATATTCATATAAAACTTATAATTTGGAAAGAAATTTGAACTCATAGATACACATAACGCTTCATAGAACTTAAAATTTAATAAACATATAAATAAATTTCTATTTCTCAACTTTCTTAATTTAAATACTCAAATCTGTAGATGTACATAAGAACTTTAAATCTCATATATATATATATACACATCAAACTTCATATAACTTTCATCTTAAAATGAAAACTTAAACCTTGCTTCGATGGGCAAGCATACAAATAAAATTTATAAACTCATAAATGCATAAAATCTTATATAAAGCTTTTAAATTGAATAGTATTTTGAAACTTTTATATACATAAAAATTCATATCAAACTTGTGGTTCACAATGCATATAAAAATTGAAATCTCAATTCAATGAATAACATAAAATAAGAAATCTGTAAAACTTATATATTTATGAAATTCCACCAGAAACTTATGAATTATGAAACGTATAAAAAGAATTTCCATTTCTTAAGCTCTTTCAAAACTTAAAATCTCGTTTAGTTATAAAACATGTTCAAATCTTAAAGCATATAAAATACATTTCTTTGCTTTTAATTCTTTAAATACTTACTAAATTTTCGAAAAGCACCATTCGTACCCCATAATACGTACAACCACGCGATATCTAGGATATGCTAACCGACGTGGAGTCATGTGGCGCTTTCAATAGACACCAACCGTGACACTTACTTACTTATAAAGACATCCCGTAGTTATGTACGGAATATTACATCGCTATCCATAACACGAGATAATATTCCACAAAATAGAGGCGATGCGACAGACTCAATGTTTCCTCTCGAGTTACTGATGCATCCCCCTCAGGACTTATCATACTTATGTGGGATATACGAGCCAGGTCTAAAACTTACTTGTAAGGGTGGGTATACTTATGTCCTTTGAAAATTCATTTTATTTCTTACTTAGTGCAAAAACACAAAATATTATTTTATACTTAATCATACTTAAAACCTCATGTATATACATAAAACTTCATATGGGACTTAGATTTTAATAAACATATAAAAGGGTTTAATAAAACTTCATATAGATCATATATATCAATGCAAAATATACATAAAGAATCCATAAAAAGTTCATATTTGCATGAGCCTCATGTAAATCATACAAATTGCAAAACTTATAAATTAATAACCACTTAAAATCACTTATAGGAAAATCAAAATTTCTTTTCTTTGCATAATGTAAAACGTGGCTTCATTTGTAAAAAACGGGTTTAAAACTTAAAACTAAATTTCATTTCCAAATAAACTTATACTTAAAATGTCATATAAAATAATAACTTTCCATACGAAATGTCATATAAATCCAAACGCTCATTTAAAATACTAAGATGGTTAATACATCATAAAATGTTTAAATGACATCATAAAATATTTAAACTCTTAAAACGTACATAAACTTATATGCGAAATTACGTGAGCACTCACCATAAAAATTTTCTTAT
Source organism: Nephelium lappaceum (assembly GCA_021234005.1). Taxonomy (NCBI): domain Eukaryota; kingdom Viridiplantae; phylum Streptophyta; class Magnoliopsida; order Sapindales; family Sapindaceae; genus Nephelium; species Nephelium lappaceum. Next base: position 13,076,734 of record CM038001.1, on the reverse strand, counting down.
ACTTTCGAATTTAATTGCAAATGCTTTAAAATAAAACGTAGAACTCACCTTAACCTCAAGTTTAACATAAGGACTTCGAATATCCTTTCACTCATTCCGCTTACTCGTCCTTCACCTACACATCACATTTTAGCTTAGAATAGGCTAAATTAAACTTCATAAAACTTGTTGCACAACTTCTAACTCAATTCAACCATAAAAGGCATATTCACTAAAAATTGTCTCTACATGGTTTTTGCTTAACCCAAGCTTTCTAATTCTGTTTTCTTTGCATGAACCTTACTTAGATACACCTAAAGCATCCCCATATGCCCGAAATAATTTTCTGAAGCCTAAAACGAAAAGTCAAATTTTTGGTACCCCTTTGGCCGAGAATTGTTCACAGCCCATTATAAGGCTGCTCTTGACCTTATTTTTGGTCCATTCATCTCCCTAACTCGCATTGAGATCACCCGTAAAACGGTTTTGAAAAATTTCAACAAATGGGTTGCGAAATCTAAGAAAAACCTCATTTTTTCATCACTTTTTCAATGCAATTTTCACATTTTTCCATCCTAAATCTTAATTCTCTTTTCCCTAATGTCATACATACTCATACATACTCACTTAATGCATATAAACACAAACATGAGGTGATATTTCATGATTTCCATCAATACCCTTAACCGAAGGCCATAAACTACAAATTGTCTAAATGATTTTCTAATGTTTTTACTATCTTATCTTAGGTTTCCTCATCATATTTCCAACATGAAATCTTGTTTAATATCATCAAATGCCATTGGTTTCATACTTCCCTCATTATTTTCTGACATGGCTTAACACACAAACAATTCGTTTCATTCAATTTCTTCATTTTATTTCTTTCAAGCATTTCATCAAACACCTTACCTACATCAAGGTCAATTAAAACAAGCTTAATCCAACTTAGTGTTTACTCCAACAAAACCCTATCCTACCAAACTTAATCATTTCTATGTGGTTTATACTTATTTTTGGTGTCATGAAACTCAACTACAATCATACATAAAAACCCCATCAACAATCCTACCAAACCACCACACAAACCATCACAACAACAAGTTTAAAAGTGAGTAAACTAAACTTTGTTTAGCTTTGATTCTTGCTTCTAACTTGATCTTCTCACTTAGGATAGCTTGCTTGCTTGATTGGGATGTGAAAACTAGCTTGAACCAACCTTGATAACCTCCCCCTTGACTTGGCCGAACCACACCACACACCTCTTTTTTTTTTTTTCTCATGTTTTTTCCCTTTGTGTTTGTGCTCTCGGTTTTGTCTTGTGAATGGCGTGAATCACTTAAAAATTTTGGCCAAGTGTGGTATTTATACTTACAACATTACCATAATGACCATCATGTCCCTTAATTAATTAGATTTTGGCCCTTAACTCTTGCTTATTCTATCTTGGCCCATGTCATGTAAACTTATTTCAAATTGATCCATAAACTTCCATAATTATCCAATCAATTGTCTTTAATCAATTTTAATTAATCTCAACCACAAATTTAGTCAAAGGATAACTATTAGGTGTTAATCCACCATTGGTCCATCAATAATTACATGGATTGTGCTTTTAGAATGGGTTTAATATCATAAAATTCTCATTTATACCCTTAACGTTAAAATTTAATACAATTCATTCCAAAATAAATTCCAAATTAATTCTATGATCACCCATTCATCAAATTGACTTTACAATACTCTAATTAGATCTCTTAGGACTCAATCCATGGCTTCAAAAAAAATTCAAACGGAGTTTAGGTCAGCAGTATTCACAATCCTGTTCATAAGGGGGTTTTCGTCGAGTAACTTTCGGAACCTTTAGAAACTACCCAAACGAACTCATTTTTACTCTGTTTCAGTTTTATTGGGTCCTACTAATCATTTTAGATATTTTCATTTTGCCAGGGTCTGTCTCAAAATTTCACTAGTCATCGGATACTATTTACCCGAAAATACTACTATTCATCCATAAATTCACTGTTAATCATAAAATGAAAGTTTGGGGCACCCTGATGCGAACCCCGTATACCAATACGACACCCACAATCAATTGAATCAATAACCCTAAGAAAAATGTAATTCAAGAACAGGAAAGAAAATAAAATAAGATACCTTGACCCAATGATTAGCAAACCACGAACCAAGATAATAAAGACGCCACTCCCAAGAACAAGAGAAGGATGAGGGAGATAAGTCAAGTGATAAATCAAAAATCAAGCCTTGATAAAATCTCAAAGTTCATGAAGAACAAAGAGAGAAAACTAAAATTTTATGTCAACAATGTCTAACCTCGTTTTTTAGGCTTACATGGGTTTTTATAGGCAACATAAATGAAACCCTAACTTTTAAACATCTCATGGACGCCCTAGACCTTAGTACACCTCACTTGGTTTAAAATAACAAGTTTGAGCTTAAAATAATTAAATTTGACAGCCCAATGTATAAACTAATAACCCAACATGAAATAAACCAAATTAAAACCCAATAATATTAAAGTTTGATATTTAACTACCTAAATAAATAAACTAACGTAATTAAACTAGCTCATAAAGCAAATTAGGCTCAAATTAATACAAGTAATTGAAAACAGCCTAATTTGTCTTCAAATAAGCTCCCAAGCCTTTAATATTGTTGATCTTGGACTTGATCTCGAGCTTGGATAATGTTTTGAAGCCTTGCTATCCTTTCCATGTCATCCAATCCTTGTTGCGCAAGACTCTTGGTCCAAATCTCTTAAATCAACCAATTTAATGCTTCTTTCATCTTCTTGGCTCTAGCCCTTGTCATAGGCCCTCCATTGATATTCAAAGGATCCCTAGGCTTGCTTTTTTGGCTTCCGTCATTCACCCTTTCCTCAAAAGGATTTGTCCTCAAATCTGCACTTGCATCCAAATCAAAAGGAAAAAGATCAGAAACATTAAAGGTAGCACTAACATTATACTCACCTGGCAAGTCAATCTTGTATGCATTGTCATTGATGCGTTCAAGGACTTGGAATGGACCATCTCCACACGGCTACAACTTAGATTTTCGTTGCGCAGGAAACCTTTCCTTGTGCATATGCACCCAAACCCAATCTCCTGGTTCGAACCCAACTTTCTTTCGTCCTTTGTCAGCTTGAGCAGCATATTGCTAAGTCATTCTCTCAATATGTTGCCTAACCTTTTCATGCAGTTGCCTAACAAAGTCAGCTTTCTTCTTTCCATCCAAGTTCGCTCTTTCCTCCATAGGCAAAGGTATCAAATCCAATGGACCAAGTGGATTGAACCCGTACACAACTTCGAAAGGCGAACAACCACTAGCCGAATGCGCACTCCTATTGTAAGCAAACTCCACATGTGGTAAGTAATCTTCCTAATTCTTCAAGTTCTTTTGGATGATGGAACGCAGCAAAGTACCCAAAGTCTTGTTAACCACCTCCGTTTGTCCATCGGTTTGTGGATGGCAAGCAATAGAAAATAACAGCTTTGTTCCTAACTTTCCCCATAAAGTCCTCCAAAAATGACGTAAGAACTTCGCATCTCGATCCGAAACAATACTCTTTGGCACTCCATGTAGGCGAACAATCTCCTTGAAGAATAAGTCAGCAACATGTGTGGCATCATCGGTCTTGTGACATGGTATGAAGTGAGCCATCTTTGAAAAGCTATCAACCACAACAAATACTGAATCTCGGCCTCGTTTGGACCTAGGTAAACCCAATACAAAATCCATAGAAATATCAATCCAAGGTTCACTAGGTGTGGGCAAAGGTGTATACAAACCATGTGGTGAAACCCTAGACTTCGACCGTTTGCATGTTATGCACTTATCACAAACTCTCTCAACATCTCTCTTCATGTGTGGCCAAAAGAAATGCTCATTTAGCACATCTAAAGTTTTCCTAACACCAAAATAACCCATTAGTCCACCCTCATGTGCTTTTCTAACAAGCAACTCTCTCATAGACCCTTGAGCAATACATAGTCTATTCTCCCTAAATAAAAAACCCTTATGTCTTATAGAATTTGCCAAAGGCAACATTCTCACAAGCAACATATACAGAAGCAAAATCAGCATCATTCATATACAATTCCGTAATATGCTCAAAACCCAATAATTTTGCATCCAAAATCGAAATCAAAGCATACCTGCGAGATAATGCATCAGCTACAACGTTTTCCTTCCCTTGCTTATACTTGATCACATAAGGAAACGTTTCTATGAACTCTACCCATTTGGCATGTCTCCTACTCAACTTACTTTGTCCTTTCAAGTACTTCAAGGACTCATGATCAGTGTGGATTACAAATTCCTTAGGCCACAAATAATGTTGCCAAGTCCCTAAGGCCCTAACCAAAGCATACAACTCCTTATCATAAATAGGATAATTCAATGATGCTCCACTTAGTTTTTCACTAAAATAAGCTATAGGTCGCCTATCTTGCATAAGAACAGCCCCTATACCTGTCCCTGATGCATCACACTCTATCTCAAATGTTTTAGAGAAATCAGGCAATGCAAGCAATGGTGCAGAACACAATGTATCCATAATCAAATCAAATGCATGTTGTTGCTCACTACCACATTTGAAACTCACACTCTTTTTCACAACTTTAGTTAGTAGTGCAACTATGGTGCTAAAATCCTTAACAAATCTCCTATAAAAACTAGCCAACCCATGAAAGCTACGCATTTCACTAACATTTCTAAGTGTAGGCCATTCTCTAATAGCCTTGACCTTCTCCTCATCTACTTCTATCCCTTTTGGAGTAACAACATATCCCAAAAACACAATTATCTCTGTGCAAAAGGAACACTTTTTCAAATTAGTATACAACTTCTCTTTGCTTAACACATCAAGCACACAATGCAAATGCCTAACGTGTTCATCTATGCTCTTGCTGTACACTAGTATGTCATCAAAGTAGACCACAACAAATTTTCCAATGAAAGAGCGCAAAACATGATTCATTACCCTCATAAAAGTACTAGGTGCATTAGTTAAACCAAATGGCATTACTAACCACTCATATAAACCATGTTTAGTTTTAAAAATAGTTTTCCACTCATTTTCTTCTTTCATTCTAATTTGATGATATCCACTTTTAAGATCAATTTTTTAACATGTCAACTTATCTAACACACAAGATCCATACAACTTATCTAACATGTCATCTAATCTAGGTATGGGATGTCGATACTTAACTGTAATTTTATTGACAGCTCTACAATCGATGCACATACGCCAAGTTCCATCCTTCTTAGGCACAAGTAGAACAGGTACGACACATGGACTTATGCTTTCTCTCACATATCCCTTTTCCAACAACTCCTCAACCTGTCTTTGAAGCTCTTTTGTCTCCTCCGGATTGCTCCTATAAGTTGGATGGTTTGGAATTGCAGCTCCAGGTATGAAGTCAATTTGATGCTCTATTCCTCTCTTCGGTAGCAATCCATCCGGCATCTCCTCCGGGAATACATCTTTGAAGTCTTGCAAAAGAGTTGTAACAATACTAGGCAAAGAAACATCAAGGTCAGAGTTTAAAAAATAAGCGTCTTTGTACAAAAGTACAAACATTTGCTGCTTGGCTAGAAAAGCAACCCTCACATCGCTTCCTTTTGCATAAACACTCTTTTTTATTTCTCACTTTTCTTTTGTTCGAACTTTAGTGTTTGGTCACTCATTCTCTCGACCTCACTAGTGTTTGAACTCTCAACCTCTCTTTTTCTCTCACTCTCTCTCTTTTGCCTATTCTCTCTTATCCTCACTTGATATTCATGCACCTGTCGAGGTGTTAAAGGCACAAGAGTGATCGATCGCCCATCCATGGTAAAAGAATATTTGTTCCTATACCCGTCATGTATGACCCTCCTATCATATTGCCATGGATGACCCAAAAGCAAGTGACCCGTGTGCATAGGTACAACATCATATAACACCTCATCCTTGTACCTACCAATAGTAAAGAATACTAGCACTTGTTTTGTCACCTTAACTTCTCCACAATCATTTAACCACTATAACTTATATGGTTTAGGATGTTTTTAAGTAGGTAAACTCAATTTCTCTATTAATTTAGTGCTAGCAACATTTGTGCAACTGCCCCCATCAATGATCATACTACAAACCCTATCCTTGATATGACATTTAGTATGTAAAATATTATCGCGCTGCACCTCATCATCTTCCTTCACTTGCACACTTAAAGCACGTCTTGCCACTAACAATCTCCCATCCGCAGGATACACAACCTCAACATCACTAGCTTCTTCCAAAGGTGGCATCTCATCATCATCACTCTCACCTTCAGTTTCTATGTCTTCATCCTCCCTTAGGATCATAACTCTCTTATTAGGACATTGAGAAGAGATATGATGATGGAAACCAACGAAGCAAGCCTATGGATCCTTTGAGCATCAACGGAGGACCTATGACGAGGGCTCGAGCTAAAAGGATGATGGAAGCTTTAAATGGGCTCGTTCAAGATATTTGGGCCAAGAGTCTTGCACAACATGACTTGGACAGCTTGGAGGGAACATCAAGACTTCAAAATATTGTTCAAGCTCAAGAACAAGTCCTAGAACATCAATCTTAAAGAAATCTTGAGGCTTGGGTGTCGATTATAATGCAATTGGGCTGTTATCTATTTAATTGATTTACATTGGGCCTAATTTGTATTATAGGATTGTTTTTAATTTAGTTTAATCTATTAAGTTTTAATTAGGAGGCTGAGTCATTAAAAAGCCCAATATGGGTGTGTTTAGGAAAGAGTCAAAGTCAAAGAGTCAAAGTCAATTAAAAATAGGGTTTTATTTGGTTTCCAATAAGGTTTAGGATTGTATGCCTATATAAGGCTTATTAAACCTAACTTTTCAATCAGTTGTCAATTGAATAGAAGATTTAACTTTTCTCCATTGTTCTCTTGTGAACTTTGAGAATTGCATCAAGATTTGTTCTTGATTTATCAACCTTGACTTATCTCCCACATTCTCATCTCTTTCTTGGGAGTGGCGTCGTTATATCTTTGGTTCTTGATTCGCTAATCAACGGGTCAAAGATTTCTTTAAATCTGAATTATCTTTCTTGGGGTTGTGTTTCAATTTGCTTGTGGGTGTCGTATCAGTATATACGGGGTTCGCATCAGTTGGTATCAGAGCTCAGGTTAATTAATTCAGGTTTGATCTACCAATTTATTTTCTTATTTTCTGATTCTTGTTTATTTGCCGCAAAAATCATCTTTTCTGTTTCTTGGATTGGCGCAAACATCAATTATCAATAATTCCTTTCTTTGTTTTGCACTGCACGCCACACAAACAATAGTCATTAGTAATTTCGTCTTTTTGTGCTTACAATCTGCATGCGCACCAAATTCTTGTTAACTGCATGCGCATCACAAACAAAAGCCATCATTAAATATTATTTGTTTTCTTTGTTCTTGCAATCTACACGTGCAGCATAAACATTCATCACATATATATTCTGTCAATCTGCACATTCTTGAAATTGCATTCTAGAGAGTCTTGATTTCTTGAATTTCTTGAATTTCAAGATTCATATCAATAATTTGTGTGTGGTTCAAATCTTCAATTTACATTCAATTTAGTTTGTGTGCGTTCTAGTTGGGTTAAAAAATAAAAAAATAAAAAAAAAAGAAGAAAAAAAAAAACAGTATCAGAAAAAAAAATCCAGAAAAAAAAAAAAGTGCCAAAAAAGTTTGAACGCCATAAATTGCTTGGATTGAAGTGAGTTGATATTGATTCTCCTTAATTGCAATTCAAGACCTTTACGGTTTTCGAATCTTTCTTGAAAATCATATTGCTTTCTGTTATTCGACATTCTCGTGTTATTGTTGGTCCTTATTTCATTCGTATTCCTTGTGCGCATTCTTTTCTTTGTTGAGATTTGTCAGGGGTGATTATTTCAAGGGTGACCTTGTTGTGATCGATTAGTTCTATAAAGAACTTGGTGAGAAAAGTTTGAGTGTGGACAGGGAGTGTTGAGTTAAATCAAGAGTGCCGAGTGACAAACACGTGAGGACTAGAGTGAAACACGTGAGGGAGTGTGTGAATTATTTTCTTTACTAACATTCTTTTCAGGTGTCAAACATGTCTTTAGACAAAAGTAAAGAAGTTGAAGGAGGAGAAAATACAGATGTATCGTTCATGCTCAAGGCAATGCAACAACAATTTGAGAGGATGAACATGGTATTTATGGATTTTAGGGATCGAATGGATAGACAAGATGCTACCATAGCTAGATTGCATAGAGATCCGCAAAGGAGAACTCCGGAAGTATATGGTCTCAATGATGAATTAGAGGCTGATTTACATGGGGAAGAGTTAGAAGGAGATGACATTTCTACTAATGCTAATAGGGGCAGAATTAGAGGTGGTAGAGGTGGTCGTAGAGGTAACGGAGATAATAGGTACTATGGGGATGTGAAAGAGAGAGGAAGATGGGATGATAGGCCCGATAGACTAGATAAGGATCTTAGTAGCATTAAGATGAAGATACCCTCTTTTCATGGGAAAGGCTGATCCTGATGTGTATCTAGAGTGGGAGAAGCGAGTAGAGTTGGTCTTTGAGTGTCATAACTTTTCCGAGGAGAAGAAGGTGAAGTTAGCTGCAGCCGAGTTTGTAGATTATGCCGTGGTTTGGTGGGGACAATTAGTGCAAGATAGGAGGAGAAACGAGGAACGTCCTATAAACACTTGGGGTGAGATGAAAACTGTTATGAGAAAACGGTTTGTTCCTAGGTCATACTATAGGGAACTTTATCGACGATTGCAAAGTCTTACCCAAGGTTCCAAAAGTGTGGAGGATTACTACAAGGAGATGGAGATAGCCATGGTTAGAGCCAATATTGAGGAAGATAGAGAGGCTACTATGGCGCGATTTCTGCAAGGCTTGAATGAAGACATTGCCAATATTGTTGAGTTGCAACATTATGTAGAGCTTGAGGACTTGGTCCATATGGCTATGAAAGTGGAGAAACAACTCAAAAGGAAGGGTGCAATGTCACGATATGGCAGAAATTCGGGTTCCACATCCACTTGGAAGTCGAATTGGAATAGAAAAGAAGATAGGTCATCACAAAAGCCTAAGGCCGAGAGTGCTAAGCCTAAGGAGGGTAGGGATAGCAGCCATGATAAGGGCAAGGCCGTGGCAACACAAGGCAGGAATAGGGATATCCAATGTTTCAGGTGTTTAGGAAGAGGTCACATAGCTTCGCAATGTCCTAATAAGCGAACTATGATCCTAAGAGAGGATGGAGATATCGAGACCGACGGGGAGAGTGATGATGATGAGATGCCACCGTTGGAAGATGCTAGTGATGTTGAAATTGAGTATCCCGCAGATGGAAAGTTGCTAGTGGCAAGACGTGCTCTAAGTGTGCAAGTGAAGGAAGATGATGAGGTGCAACGTGATAATATTTTCCATACTAGATGCCATATCAAGGATAGGGTTTGTAGTATGATCATTGATGGGGGTAGCTGCACCAACGTTGTTAGTACCGAATTAGTGGAGAAATTGAGTTTACCTACTTCAAAACATCCTAAACCATATAAGTTACAGTGGTTGAATGATTGTGGAGAAGTTAAGGTGACAGAACAGGTTCTAGTATCCTTTGCTATTGGTAGGTACAAGGATAAGGTGTTATGTGATGTTGTACCTATGCACGCGGGACACTTGCTTTTGGGTCGTCCATGGCAATATGATAGGAGAGTAATACATGATGGGTTTAAGAATAGATATTCTTTTACCATGAATGGGCGAACAATCACTCTTGTACCATTAACACCTAGACAGGTGTATGAAGATCAAGTGAGGATAAGAGAGAGTGAACAAAAGAAGGAGAGCGAGGGAAGAAGAGAGGCTGAGAGTTCAAACACTAGTGAGGTCGAGAGAAAGAGAGTTGAGTGTGAGAGAAAGAGTGACAAAACACTTGAGTGTAAACGAGAGAATGAGAGGAAGAAAAGTGAGAAAAAGAAAATGAGTGTCTATGCCAAAGGGAGCGATGTGAGGGTTGCTTTTCTAGCCAAGCAACAAATGTTTGTACTTTTGTACAAAGAATGCTTATTTTTCTAACTCTGACCTTGATTTGTCTTTGCCTAGTGTTGTTACTACTCTTTTGCAGGATTTTAAAGATGTATTCCCTGAGGACATACCGGATGGATTGCCACCAAAGAGGGGAATAGAACATCAAATCGACTTCATACCCGGAGCTTCAATTCCAAATCGACCGGCATATAGAAGTAATCCCGAGGAGACAAAGGAGCTTCAAAGGCAGGTTGAAGAGTTGATGAAAAAGGGGCATGTGAGGGAGAGCATGAGCCCATGTGCCGTACCAGTATTACTTGTGCCTAAGAAGGATGGGACTTGGCAGTATGTGCATCGATTGCAGAGCTGTCAACAAAATTACAGTTAAGTATCGACATCCCATACCTAGATTAGATGACATGTTGGATGAACTGCATGGATCTTGTGTGTTTTCTAAGATTGATCTTAAAAGTGGATATCATCAAATTAGAATGAAAGAAGGAGATGAATGGAAAACTGCATTTAAAACGAAACATGGTTTGTATGAGTGGTTAGTCATGCCTTTTGGTTTAACTAATGCACCTAGTACTTTTATGAGATTAATGAATCATGTTTTGCGTTCTTTCATTGGAAAATTTGTTGTGGTCTATTTTGATGATATATTAGTGTACAGCACGAGCATAGATGAACATGTTAGGCATTTGCATTGTGTGCTTGATGTTTTAAGACAAGAAAAGTTGTATGCTAATTTGAAAAAATGTTCCTTTTGCACTGATAAGATTATATTTTTGGGCTATGTTGTTACGGCAAAAGGGATAGAAGTAGATGAGGAGAAGGTTAAGGCTATTAGGGAGTGGCCTAGACCTAGGAATGTTAGTGAAGTGCGTAGCTTTCATGGGTTGGCTAGTTTTTATAGGAGATTTGTTAAAGATTTTAGCACCATAGCTGCACCATTAACTGAGGTTGTGAAAAAGAGTGTTGGTTTTAAATGGGAAAGTGAGCAACAACATGCATTTGATTTGATTAAGGATAGATTATGTTCTGCACCATTGCTTGCATTACCTTGATTTCTCTAAGACATTTGAGATTGAGTGTGATGCATCGGGAATAGGTATAGGGGCTGTTCTTATGCAAGATAGGCGTCCTATAGCTTATTTTAGTGAGAAGTTGAGTGGAGCATCGTTGAATTATCCTACTTATGACAAAGAGTTGTATGCTTTAGTTAGGGCCTTAGAAAATTGGCAACATTATTTGTGGCCTAAGGAGTTTGTAATCCATACTGACCATGAGTCCTTGAAGCATTTGAAAGGACAAGGTAAGTTGAGTAGGAGGCATGCTAAATGGGTAGAGTTCATAGAAACGTTTCCTTACGTGATCAAGTATAAACAGGGAAAGGAAAACGTTGTAGCTGATGCATTATCTCGCAGGTATACTTTGATTTTTACTTTGAATGCAAGATTGTTAGGGTTTGAGCATATTAAAGATTTGTATGTGAATGATCCTGATTTTGCTTCTGCGTATGTTGCTTGTGAGAAAGGTGCATTTGGTAAATTTTATAGACATGAGGGGTATTTGTTTAGGGAGAGTAGATTGTGCATTCCTCAAGGGTCTATAAGAGAGTTGCTAGTTCGAGAAGCACATGGGGGAGGTTTAATGGGACATTTTGGTGTTAGAAAGACTTTGGATGTGTTAGATGAGCATTTCTTTTGGCCACACATGAAGAGAGATGTTGAGAGAATGTGTGAGAAGTGCATAACATGTAGAAAGTCTAAGTCTAAAGTTTTACCCCATGGTTTGTATACACCTTTGCCCATACCTAGTGAACCTTGGATTGATATTTCAATGGATTTTGTATTGGGTTTACCTAGGTCCAAAAAGGGCCGAGATTCGGTGTTTGTTGTGGTTGACAGGTTTTCGAAGATGGCTCATTTCATACCATGTCACAAGACCGATGACACCACACATGTTGCTGACTTATTCTTCAAGGAGATTGTTCGACTTCATGGAGTGCCGAAAAGCATTGTTTCAGATCGAGATGCAAAGTTCTTAAGCCATTTTTGGAGGACTTTGTGGGGGAAGCTAGGAACAAAGTTATTGTTTTCTACTGCTTGTCATCCGCAAACTGATGGACAAACGGAGGTGGTTAACAGAACTTTAGGTGCTTTGTTGCGTTCCATTATCCAAAAGAATTTGAAGAATTGGGAAGATTGCTTGCCACATGTTGAGTTTGCTTACAATAGAAGTGTGCATTCAACTACTGGTTGTTCACCATTCGAAGTTGTGTATGGGTTCAATCCACTTACTCCTTTGGATTTGATACCTTTACCTATGGAGGAAAGAGCTAACCTGGATGGTAAGAAGAAAGCTGAAGTTGTTAAGCAATTGCACGAGAGAGTTAGGCAACAAATTGAGAGGCGAACTGAGCAATATGCTACTCAAGCTAACAAGGGGCGAAAGAGAATTGTGTTCGAACCAGGAGATTGGGTTTGGGTGCATATGCGCAAGGAGAGGTTTCCTGTTCAACGGAAATCGAAGTTGCAACCACGTGGAGATGGTCCATTCCAAGTGCTTGAACGGATCAATGACAATGCGTACAAGATAGACTTGCCAGGTGAGTATAATGTTAGTGCTACTTTTAATGTTTCTGATCTTTCTCCTTTTGATTTTGATGTAGGTTCCGATTTGAGGACAAATCCTTTTGAGGAGAGGGAGAATGATGGAAACCAACGAAGCAAGCCTATGGATCCTTTGAGCATCAACGGAGGACCTATGACGAGGGCTCGAGCTAAAAGGATGATGGAAGCTTTAAATGGGCTCGTTCAAGATATTTGGGCTAAGAGTCTTGCACAACATGACTTGGACAGCTTGGAGGGAACATCAAGACTTCAAAATATTGTTCAAGCTCAAGAACAAGTCCAAGAACATCAATCTTAAAGAAATCTTGAGGCTTGGGTGTCGATTATAATGCAATTGGGCTGTTATCTATTTAATTTATTTACATTGGGCCTAATTTGTATTATAGGATTGTTTTTAATTTAGTTTAATCTATTAAGTTTTAATTAGGAGGCTGAGTCATTAAAAAGCCCAATATGGGTGTGTTTAGGAAAGAGTCAAAGTCAAAGAGTCAAAGTCAATTAAAAATAGGGTTTTATTTGGTTTCCATAAGGTTTAGGATTGTATGCCTATATAAGGCTTATTAAATCTAACTTTTCAATCAGTTGTCAATTGAATAAAAGATTTAACTTTTCTCCATTGTTCTCTTGTGAACTTTGAGAATTGCATCAAGATTTGTTCTTGATTTATCAACCTTGACTTATCTCCCACATTCTCATCTCTTTCTTGGGAGTGGCGTCGTTATATCTTTGGTTCTTGATTCGCTAATCAACGGGTCAAAGATTTCTTTAAATCTGAATTATCTTTCTTGGGGTTGTGTTTCAATTTGCTTGTGGGTGTCGTATCAATATATACGGGGTTCGCATCATATGACCTCTACCTAAGCATTTAAAGCATTTAATTTCCCTATTTCTCTTCTGAGGTTCCTCAGCCTTGCCCTTATCGTGACTACCACCACTCTCCTTAGGTTTACTACTCTCAGCCTTAGGCTTAAAAGGTATCTTTACATCATTCTTACCTCAATTCGACTTCCACGTAGATGTAGAACCTAAATTATTACCATACCGACATGTTACCATTTCTCCTAGTTGCCTCTCTACCTTCATGGCCATATGAACCATTTCCTCTACTTCGACGTAATGTTACAACTCCACAATATTGGCAATGTCCTTGTTTAACCCTTGCAAGAATCTAGCCATAGTAGCCTCTCTATCTTCATCCATGTTGGCTCTAACCATGGCTATCTCCATCTCCTTATAATATTCCTCTACACTTCTAGAATCTTGTGTAAGGCCTGCCAATCGTTGGTATAGTTCCCTATAATATGAACTAGGAACAAAACGTCTCCTCATGACAACTTTCATATCATCCCAAGTGTTTATAGGATGCTCTTGATTTCTCCGCCTATTCAACACTAATTGATCCCACCACACCACAACATAATCCACAAACTCAGCTGCGGCTAGCTTTACCTTCTTCTCCTCGGCAAAGTTATGGCACTCAAAAACCAACTCCACTCGTTTCTCCCACTCAAGGTACACATCTGGATCCATCTTCCCTTGGAAAGAGGGTATCTTCATCTTTATGCTACTAAGATCCCTATCTTGTCTATCATTCCATCTTCCTCTCTCATTCCCAATCACATAATTCCTATTATCTCTATTACCATTACCTCTACCTCCACGTCCGCCTCTATCGCCTCTCAAGCAATCCCTATTGGCATTGAAGACATTTTCTTCTAATTCTAATTCATCTCTGTAGTTCTCCCCAAAATCATCTTCAATCTCATTATCACCACGAAATTCTAGAATCCTTCTTCGTTGTCCTCTTTGCAAATTATCTATTACTTCGTCTTGTCTATCCATTCGATCTTTAATATCTCCAAACACCATGGTCATCCTCTCAAATTGTTGTTGCATTGCTTAGAGTGCAATTGACTCATTGATCTTTTCTCCTCCTTCAACATCTCTTTCATTAGTCGAAGATATGATTGAAACCTACAAAAAAATGTTAGCAAGAAAAAAAATCTCACAACACTCCCTCACGTGTTTCACTCTAGTCCTCACGTGGTTATCACTCGTTACTCTTGTTTTCACTCAACAATTGTGGCGTAACTCAACACTCCTTGTCCACACTCAAAATTTTGTCTCTAAGTTTGATGGAAACCAAGATAGCAATCATGGAGGTCAATGAGACAATTGGACAACGAGGCAATTGGACTTAATCTTGAAGGCCTTGGGACGCTAATTGATAAAGTAATTGAGAGATTTGTTTCTTTTTTGTTCATTGTTGAACATGTGATCTTATCAAGCTATGCTTGTGGCGATTGAAATCATGACTTATCTCCCACCTTCTCATCTATGTCTTGGGAGTGGTGTCAATATCGTTCTTGTTATAATTTTGGTTCTCGATTATCATATATTCAATGAGTCAAAATTCTTTATAATTTTGGTTCTTGAATGACATAATCAATGGGTCAAAGTTTTCGTTATAAACCTGTTTTAATCTTTCTTGGGGTTGTGTTTCAATTTGATTGTGGGTGTCATATCTTTATATACGGGGTTCGCATCATAGGCCCTCCATTGATGTTCAAAGGATCCTTAGGCTTGCTTTCTTGGCTTCCATCACACCCCGATGGAACCCTCCTAAACCCTACTAATTAAGCTAACAAGACTCCATGGAGCGAACCCTTAAAACCTTTTAATCTTCCTTTACTTTTAAATCAGAAATTGGGTTGTTGTTGTTGTTTTTTTTTTTTTTTTTTCAAATGAAAATTCGACAGCATAACGGCTGTATTTTTTGTATTCCCAAAATACTTGCAAAGTAAAATACACTCCGAAATCTTTTCAATATGCAACCCATCTTCTTACAATGCATGCCGTTAGTCTATTTTGACAATTTTGCCCTCTATTTCAATGTATTTCAATACTTTTTGTGTATCCAAAATTCTTTTTGCACATATCTCCAACCAATTGAGTTACTAATGTCATTTCTTTAAAATTTCATCAACCCCATTTGTATCATTTAATCAACCATCATGCCATTTTTCGAATCCGAAATCAATTCCGTGAACTCAATTTCACATGCGAGCTTATATAATCTCTAGTTAATTCACTTACTCATACTCCTTGATAAAAATTTCTTTATCACTAATTATCATCATATACTTTAATAAATCATCATATCGTTGTTCGGATTTGAATGTATTTCCGATCCATTCGAAAATTTCCATTAAAATATAATTTGCATATTCAAAAAATTAAATCGGTTTCTTTATTCAATAAATGAGGGCATACTTGTATAATGTATTTACAATACTTGCACTTTATATTTCTTTTATAACACTAAAATGGGGATGGCATATTACAGTGCTTCACTTCATTCTTGCTCCACACATCTTCTTGACTTGCATTTAGATCACCCGTAAAGCGGTTCTGAAAAATTCCAACTTTCGGGTGTCGAAACCTAAAAAAAAAACCCCTTTTTTCATCACTTTTTCAATGTCATTTTCACACTTTTCATTCTAAAACTTAATTCTCTCTTCCTTAGTGCTATACACACTCAAACCTACTCATACAATTCATTCAAACACATAAAAGAAGTGGCATTCCATAACAATCACTAATGCCCTTCATATATGCATTACAATTTAAGTTGTTGAATTTTAATTCTAACATTTTCATAGGTTTGTTTCCACTTAAACAACATTAAATCATGCTTAGAAGACCTCAATTTCATTGGATTCTCATATCTCTCCATATGGCCTTACAAGCATTAACATACTTTAAGTTCATTTTTTTCAAGTTTTTTTATGTTGGTTCTCTTTGACATTTTATCAAACACCTTGCCTACAATTCATTCCTTAACTTCCAATCTAAAACCAACTTCATATGTCTCTCATGCCAACCCTAACTCATCAAACTAACTTAGTTTCCATGCCATCTACACTTGTTTTTAAGTCTCCAATTACTTTTCTCTTAACATAAATGAAAACTCCCATCAAAGCCCAAATTAAATCTCAGCACAACCACCAACACAAATCTCAATTTTTAACTACCATAAATAATTCCAAAGATGAGAAACTAACCTTTGTTTGGCTTTGATCTTGTTCCAAGTTTGTTTTTCTAGCTTAGGATGGCTTGATCGATTGATTTGAAACTCAAAAATTGCTTGAACCAACTTTATCACCTCTTCCTCTCTTTGGCCGAACACACACACACCTCTCCCTCTCATCTCTCTCGTTTCTCTTCTTGTTTGATGGCGTTTTTGTGCTTCAAATTCCACTAAGTGTGGTTTTTATATTTATGACAATTCCATAATGACCATCATGTCACTTAATTAATTGCTTTGTCATCCTCAAACTCTTACTGATCCTATCTTGACTCCTAACATGTAAACTTATTTTAATCTAGTCCATACCTCACACTAACTTATAAAACTTCAATTACAATGAGCAATTTACCCTTATATTTATTTATGCTTGCAATAGAGTTCAATCAATCTCTATATTTTTACAACACCTCTATTAGTCACTTAGGGTCTTAAGATATCACTTAGGGTTTGTTACTAGAGAAACCGTAAATAAACATCGAGGGCTTACATTCATGTTAGTATTTGATATAAGTAAATTAATGAAAGTTTATTTTCATATTTGAGATTGTATAAATAAATATTTATTTTCAAAATTTGATTGGCTTTCGTGGTGTTGAATGATTTTATGGCTGATTTTCTTATCACTGAGTTGGACCTGAGGTCCTGATATGGAAGTGGAGATATGTATGAAACTAAAAGTGTTAAAATGGTTTTACAGGTGACTGGAAATTTTTGGAAACATTTGAAAACAGCAGTTGTGCTATCAAAATTTTTTTGAAACTCTAATTGCCTAAAATTTTATAAATGATTATGAAATGAAAACGTTTTAAGTTCCTTTGCCTTTGCTCTATGCAATCCTTTAGAATCACCATTATAAAGACTGCGAGGATATTCCGCAAGCTTGGAAGTTAGGGTGCTTAGAGGGCTCCACTTGGATTCCAAATAAAAGGGGAATTCCGAGTCAGGTCTTTTACACTATCCATGGCGATTTGAAGTAATTTTGAGTGAGTTTCAAGTGGTTTTGAAGATTTCATGCAAGCTTGGAAGTTAGATGTTTCTATTTCAAGTGAATTCAAGAGTGTTTGGAGTTGAAGATTTGAGCTCAAGTTTGGAAGAAGTTAAGTATAGGAATTCAAAGCTTGAAATGTAAGTTTACTAAAAAAAATGAAATTGGAGCTATTACTTATAAATATTTAGGAATTTTATTTTTAGATGGTGATATAGCGTTGCTGTCATAAGATTTGATTTGGAATGATTTACTTGTTTCTAAAGAGTATGGACAGGAAAGGATATCAAAGTATGGTTAATTGTTCAATGGTGGATATTGATTCAGTATTTAAAAGTTGCAAGAAGTATAAGAATTATATACAAGGATTTATCAAGTTAATGATTACTATTAGAAGTAATAAAAAGGAAAATGGTTACTATTTAGAATAGTTGTAGGTGTGATCATTCATAATTGTACAAGTATGATGTTGTTGACAATTCTAACTGAAGGATTTTGTTTAGTGATCGTCTATTTAGATGTAAATTGTTATGGTTTTGACAATGTATATAAGGAAATTTATAGAATATTCAATAAGGGTATAATTGTAACTATGAAGAGTTTTATTGAATGATAGTCTTTATGGTTAGGTGTGAAATATTATTGTATTGAATATACGATCTTATATATGTACGAAAATTGAAGATTGATTAAGAATAGAATTATTGTGGTCATTAGCGAGTAAATAAGAGCAATGATGTTAGAGTGATACATTTCTAGTTAAGATTAGTCGCGAATTTCTAGGACGAAATTTTTAAAGGAGAAGTGAATTGTAAAACCTAGAAACTCTTGTTTCTATGATAAATAATAATTTTAGTTGAATACTATTTTCTGATGAATGGTATTTTTGGATGAATAGTATTTACATGAATAGTGATTTTTCGAAAAGACCTCGCAAATCAAAAGTTCCGAAATAAATAATAGAGTCTAAGGAAACTGAAACAAATAAAAAATGAGTTCGTTTGAGTAGATTCATTTTAAGAGCTCTGGAGACAATCGGACGAAAATACCCTAAATGGAAGAATAGTGAATATTGTTGATTTTAAATAAACCATTTGAATTTTTTTCAAAGCATGGAATTTAGAATTAAGATACCCAATTAGAGTATTTCATGGTCAATTAGATGGTTGGATGACCATGAAATATTTTCATAATTTATTTAGAGGTGAAGGGAATTTAATATATGAGTATGTGAATCAAATAAAAGTTGTATGATGAAATTCTCAATCAAGAAGCACAATCCATATGAATTTGAATGGACCATTGAGAGAATGACACATCAAGGTCAAAATGGTGACTAATTTGTGGCCATGAAATTTTTAAATTTCATAAATCGAGTTAGTGGATGGATTAATTTACATTTGGACCAATAGAATGCAACCATGTGTAACATAAGGGCATGATTGACATTGTAGGAAATGATTAAGGGAAAAATGGTCAATTGGATAGTTATATATATAAAGCGAACCATAAAATGAATGAAGAGAAGAGAGGATTCGGTCAAGCAAGCCAAAAACTGAAAGAAAAAAAAAAAAAAAGAAAATGAGAGGAAAGCCATGAGGGAGGAAGAAGAAGGAAGAAAGAAGAAGAAGAAGAAGAGACCAAGCTCAAGGGTGTTTACATCAATCTTTTCATCTTGCTTTCATCAAGAATCATTCAAGAAGAAGTGAAGCAAATTAGGTAAGAAAATTGAATTATTTTCATGGTTAGTTTAATGGTAATTTTCATGGGTTTTGATAGGATGGATTATTGATGGAATTTTTGACATGAATAGAGGTTGATTATCTTCAAATTAAGCTTGGAAGTGGAAGGAAGTTCAAAACAATAGTTGGTCAAGAAAACCAGTGAGGTAAGAGCTAGGGTTTTATGTAACTTTTCTAATAAAATTGATTTGATTTGATTTTAAGATGTTAGGCGATTATTGGAGTGATTTGGAAGTAATTGACAAGCCCCATTCTTTAGGCGACCTGCCGGTAATCTCACGGTAGCTCTCCAGCGAATATCTAATCTGGCTAGAAAGTTCCCATGAAGTTAAGTCATCTACTTTTCAAAATCTTTTCTATATTTACTAAACTTTCTTTAAACTGCAGAAACATGGGAAAATTTCTCTTTTTCTTTTCTTTTTGTTTCAACATGTCATCTAATCTAGGTATGAGATGTCGATACTTAACTGTAATTTTGTTGACAGCTCTGCAATCGATGCACATACGCCAAGTCCCATCCTTCTTAGGCACAAGTAATACTGGTACGGCACATGGACTCATGCTCTCCCTCACATGCCCCTTTTTCATCAACTCTTCAACCTGCCTTTGAAGCTCCTTTGTCTCCTCGGGATTACTTCTATATGCTGGTCGATTTGGAATTGAAGCTCCGGATATGAAGTCAATTTGATGTTCTATTCCCCTCTTTGGTGGCAATCCATCTGGTATGTCCTCAGGGAATACATCCTTGAAATCCTGCAAAAGAGTCGTAACAACACTAGGCAAAGACAAATCAAGGTCAAAGTTAGAAAAATAAGCATCTTTTTACAAAAGTACAAACATTTGTTGCTTGGCTAGAAAAGCAACCCTCACATCGCTCCCTTTGGCATAGACACTCATTTTCTTTTCCTCACTTTTCTTCCTCTCATTCTCTCGTTTACACTCAAGTGTTTTGTCACTCTTTCTCTCACACTCAACTCCCTTTCTCTCGACCCTCACTAGTGTTTGAACTCTCAGCCTCTCGTTTTCTCTCACTCTCTTTCTTTTGCTCACTCTCTCTTATCCTCACTTGATCTTCATAAACCTGTCTAGGCGTTAATGGTACAAGAGTGATTGTTCGTCCATTCATGGTAAAAGAATATCTGTTCTTAAATCCATCATGTATTACTCTCCTATCATATTGTCATGGACGACCCAAAAGCAAGTGTCCTGCGTGCATAGGTACAACATCACATAACACCTTATCCTTGTACCTGCCAATAGCAAAGGAGACTAGCACTTGTTTTGTCACCTTAACTTTTCCACAATCATTCAACCACTGTAACTTATATGGTTTAGGATGTTTTGAAGTAGGTAAACTCAATTTCTCCACTAATTCGGTACTAGCAACGTTGGTGCAGCTACCCCCATCAATGATCATACTACAAACCCTATCCTTGATATGGCATCTAGTATGGAAAATATTATCACGTTGCACCTCATCATCTTCCTTCACTTGCACACTTAGAGCACGTCTTGCCACTAGCAACTTTCCATCTGCGAGATACTCAATTTCAACATCACTAGCATCTTCCAATGGTGGCATCTCATCATCATCACTCTCCCCATCGGTCTCTATATCTCCATCCTCTCTTAGGATCATAGTTCGCTTGTTAGGACATTGCGAAGCTATGTGACCTCTTCCCAAACACCTGAAACATTGGATATCCCTATTCCTGCCTTGTGTTGCCACGGCCTTGCCTTTATTATGGCTGCTATCCCTACCCTCCTTAGGCTCAGCACTCTCGGCCTTATGCTTTTGTGATGACCTATCTTCTTTTCTACTCCAATTTGACTTCCAAGTGGATGTGGAACCCGAATTTCTGCCATATCGTGACATTGAACCCTTCCTTTTGAGTTGTTTTTCCACTTTCATAGCCATATAGACCAAGTCCTCAAGCTCCACATAATGTTGCAACTCAACAATATTGGCAATGTCTTCATTCAATCCTTGCAGAAATCGTGCCATAGTAGCCTCTCTATCTTCCTCAATATTAGCTCTAACCATGGCTATCTCCATCTCCTTGTAGTAATCCTCCATACTTTTAGAACCTTAGGTAAGGCTTTGTAATCGCCGGTATAGTTCCCTATAGTATGACCTAGGAACAAACCGCTTCTTCATAACTATTTTCAACTCACCCCAAGTGTTTATAGGATGTTCCTCGTTTCTCCTCCTATCTTGCACTAATTGTCCCCACCAAACCACGGCATAATCTACAAACTCGGCTGCAGCTAACTTCACCTTCTTCTCCTCGGAAAAGTTATGATACTCAAAGACCAACTCTACTCGCTTTTCCCACTCTAAATACACATCAGGATCAGCCTTCCCATGAAAAGAGGGTATCTTCATCTTAACGCTACTAAGATCCTTATCTAGTCTATCGGGCCTATCATCCCATCTTCCTCTCTCATTCACATCCCCATAGTACCTATTATCTCCGTTACCTCTACGACCACCTCTACCACCTCTAATTCTGCCCCTATTAGCATTAGTAGAAATGCCATCTCCTTCTAACTCTTCACCATGTGAATCAGCCTCTAATTCATCATTGACACCACGTAATTCCGGAGTTCTTCTTTCTGGATCTCTATGCAATCTAGCTATGGCAGCATCTTGCCTATCCATTCGATCCCTAAAATCCATAAACACCATGTTCATCCTCTCAAGTTGTTGTTGCATTGCCTTGAGCATGAACGATACATCTGTATTTTCTCCTCCTTCCACTTCTTTACTTTTGTCTAAAGACATGTTTGACACCTGAAAATAATGTTAGTAAAGAAAACAATTCACAACACTCCCTCATGTGTTTCACTCTAGTCCTCACGTGTTTATCACTCGGCACTCTTGATTTAACTCAACACTCCCTGTCCATACTCAAACTTTTCTCACCAAGTTCTTTATAGAACTAATCAATCACAACAAGGTCACCCTTGAAATAATCACCCCTGACAAATCTCAACAAAG
The DNA here is from genome assembly GCA_021234005.1 of Nephelium lappaceum. NCBI lineage: Eukaryota > Viridiplantae > Streptophyta > Magnoliopsida > Sapindales > Sapindaceae > Nephelium > Nephelium lappaceum. The sequence continues at coordinate 13,054,232 of CM038001.1, read as the reverse complement.
AAAAGAATGCGCACAAGGAATACGAATGAAATAAGGACCAACAATAACACAAGAATGTCGAATAACATAAAGCAATATGATTTTCAAGAAAGATTCGAAAACCGTAAAGGTCTTGAATTGCAATTAAGGAGAATCAATATCAACTCACTTCAATCCAAGCAATTTATGGCGTTCAATTCTCTCTTTTTTTTTTTTGACACTTTTTTTTCTGGATTTTTTTTTTCTGATACTGTTTTTTTTTTTTTTTTTTTTTTTTTGACTCAACTAGAACGCACACAAACTAAATTGAATGTAAATTGCAGATTTAAACCACAAACAAAGTACTGATATGGATCTTGAAATTCAAGAAATCAAGACACTCTAGAATGCAACTTCAAGAATGTGCAGATTGCTCACAATATATATGTGATGAATGTTTGTGATGCCAGAAGCAATAGACAAAACAAAAAAAAGAATTAATTGATGTTTAATATTGCAGCAAGAAAGAAAGAAACAAGAATATAAAAGAAGCAAGAATATTGGACGCAGACAATGACAAAAGAGACAAAAGAAAATAAAGAGAATTGACTTATGGGCATAAATAATAGGTGTAGCTTTTGGCGTGCAGAATCAAAAATCAAAGAATAATTATATATATTGATGCGAACCCCGTATATATCGATACGACACCCACAAGCAAATTGAAACACAACCCCAAGAAAGATTAAAACAGGTTTATAACGAAAACTTTGACCCATTGACTATGTCATTCAAGAACCAAAATTATAAAGAATTTTGACTCATTGAATATATGATAATCAAGAACCAAAATTATAATAAGAATGATATTGACGCCACTCCCAAGACATAGACGAGAAGGTGGGAGATAAGTCATAGTTTCGATCGCCACAAGCATAGCTTGATAAGATCACATGTTCAACAATGAACAAAAGAGAAACAAACCTCTCAATTACTTTATTTCATCATAAGCCATTCTACGAAAATTTAGGTTTAATAAGCCTTATATAGGCACACAATCCTAATCCTTATTGGAAACTAAACAAAATCCTATTTTTAATTGACTTTGACTTTCCTAATCCTTATTGGAAACTAAATAAAATCATATTTTTAATTGACTATGACTCTAACTTTGACTCTGACTCTGACTTTGATTTTGACTTTGACTTTGACTTTTCCTAAACACACTCATATTGGGCTCTTTATTAACTCAGCCTCCTAATTAAAAAGCCTAATTAATTAAACTAAATTAAAACAATCTCATAATACAAATTAAACCCAAATTAATTAAAACCCAATTAACTTCAGTTTGCTTCCAATTGTCTTCAATTAACGTTCAAAGCCTTCAAGATTAAGCACGATCGCCTTTAATTGCCTCGTTGTCCAATTGTATCTTTGTCTTCCATGATTGATATCTTGGTTTCCATCATTCCCGTTTTCCTCAAAACGATTTGTCCTCAAATCGTGATCCATCGTTATTGTTATTCGAAGATGTGATTGAAACCTGAAAATAATGTTAGAAAAAAAAAATCTCACACACTCCCTCACGTGTTTCGCTCCACTCACGTGTTTATCACTCAAGACTTCCTTTCCACGCTCAAACTTTTCTTTTTCTTTGTAAATCACTCCAAATTTGAACCACAAACAAAGTATTGATACGAATCTTGAAATTCTTGAAATTCAAGAATTCAAGAAACCTTAGAATGCAATTTCAAGAACCTTGATATTGTGAATTCTAGAACCCTAATTGATAAATCAATTCAAGAACTGAATAAGCAATAATTTCAAGAATTCAAGAATTCTAAAGTAATTGATGACATGCGGTCACTGAAATTATGGAAACAACATGAAACAATGATGGCGCACAAATAATTTGTAGCGAACAGATCTCAAGCAAATTGATGATGGCTGGTGATGTGTATGTGGCACTAGAAACAAAAGACAACAAATTGTTTGTTGATATTATGTGAATGGCGTGCAATTTGCGCAAGTCAAAGAACAGAATATATATAGATTGCTAATGTTTGTGGTGCGTGTAGAATCACAAAAATAAAAGAATAATTATATGTTTTAGTTTTGTGATGCACATGCAGTGCAAGATCAAATAACAAAGAAGCAAATATTGACGTTAGTGTGCGGAAAATTCAAGAAGCAAGGATGAAAGAAACAAGAAAGGATAATGACTTCAAGAAACAAGAAAACAAAGTGACTTGCGGCGATTAATGATGTGATGTTACAGCAATTGAAACAAACAAAACTTAATTGACGTCAAGACACAAAGCAGAACAGACTTGGTGGTTTGCGGAAAAAAAAAAAAAATCAGAAAGCAAAGTAGATAAATTGATAAATCAAACCTGAATTAATACCCAAAGCTCTGATACCAACTGATGCGAACCCCTTATATATCGATACGACACCCACAAGCAAATTGAAACACAACCCCAAGAAAGATTAAAACAGGTTTATAACGAAAACTTTGACCCATTGACTATGTCATTCAAGAACCAAAATTATAAAGAATTTTGACCCATTGAATATATGATAATCAAGAACCAAAATTATAATAAGAATGATATTGACGCCACTCCCAAGACATAGACGAGAAGGTGGGAGATAAGTCATAGTTTCGATCGCCACAAGCATAGCTTGATAAGATCACATGTTCAACAATGAACAAAAGAGAAACAAATCTCTCAATTACTTTATTTCATCATAAGCCATTCTACGAAAATTTAGGTTTAATAAGCCTTATATAGGCACACAATCCTAATCCTTATTGGAAACTAAACAAAATCCTATTTTTAATTGACTTTGACTTTCCTAATCCTTATTGGAAACTAAATAAAATCATATTTTTAATTGACTATGACTCTGACTTTGATTTTGACTTTGACTTTGACTTTTCCTAAACACACTCATATTGGGCTCTTTATTAACTCAGCCTCCTAATTAAAAAGCCTAATTAATTAAACTAAATTAAAACAATCTCATAATACAAATTAAACCCAAATTAATTAAAACCCAATTAACTTCAGTTTGCTTCCAATTGTCTTCAATTAACGTTCAAAGCCTTCAAGATTAAGCACGATCGCCTTTAATTGCCTCGTTGTCCAATTGTATCTTTGTCTTCCATGATTGATATCTTGGTTTCCATCATATATTGTGATGCGCGCACTTTAAGATGAGAAGTAAACAAACACAGATGTTAGGCGTGTGAGATGTTGCGGCAAATCAAGAAAAGAATAGTGACTTATGGCAATTCAAACAAAATCAGAAAATAAGAAATTAAATTGATAAACTAAACCTGAATTAATTAACCGAAGCTCTGATACCAACTGATGCGAACCTCGTATATATCGATACGACACCCACAAACAAATTGAAACACAACCCCAAGAAAGATAATTCAGATTTAAAGAAATCTTTGACCCGTTGATTAGCGAATCAAGAACCAAAGATATAACGACGCCACTCCCAAGAAAGAGATGAGAATGTGGGAGATAAGTCAAGGTTGATAAATCAAGAACAAATCTTGATGCAATTCTCAAAGTTCACAAGAGAACAATGGAGAAAAGTTAAATCTTTTATTCAATTGACAACTGATTGAAAAGTTAGGTTTAATAAGCCTTATATAGGCATACAATCCTAAACCTTATTGGAAACCAAATAAAACCCTATTTTTAATTGACTTTGACTCTTTCCTAAACACACCCATATTGGGCTTTTTAATGACTCAGCCTTTTAATTAAAACTTAATAAATTAAACTAAATTAAAAACAATCTCATAATACAAATTAGGCCCAATGTAAATCATTTAAATAAATAACAACCCAATTGCATTATAATCGACACCCAAGCCTCAAGATTTCTTCAAGATTGATGTTCTTGGACTTGTTCTTGAACTTGAATAATATTTTGAAGTCTTGGTGTTCCCTCCAAGTTGTCCAAGTCATGTTGTGCAAGACTCTAGGCCCAAATATCTAGAATGAACCCATTTAAAGCTTCCTTCATCCTTTTAGCTCGAGCCCTCGTCATAGGTCCTCCATGGATGCTCAAAGGATCCATAGGCTTGCTTCCTTGGTTTCCATCAGTTATGATGCCATAAATTTTGACATGAGATTTGAAACCCTAAAATATGATAAAAATAATAATGCATGAAAGGTTGATGAAGGATTGAATGGAGTTGATGTTGGATGCATGTTGGTCACGGCTAGGAGGAGTTTTTGGTGTTTCAAAATAATTTTTGACGTAATAACATGACATTTGAGGCTAAATGGATGTGCATGCAAGCGTTAAAACATGAAAAAAAAAAATGATGGAATGGGTGTACATACATGTCACGGCCAAAGGAGTGATTTTGTTACCCAATTGAGTTTTGAGTGTGTTAACATAAAACTTGACATGATTTTAGTGTAAAATTAGGCTCCATTGACACCTATTTACATGCCTTACGCGCATTTATATGTGTCTTGATGCATTAATGAAAATGTGTGACATTTGAAATGTATGTGGATCAAACTTAATTGCGATAATGCCTAAGAGTAGAATATGAAAATGCATAGGTGGCGTGAAATCGACGGAACCTGAATTAATAAGCTAAAGTGAGCTAGGGAAAGATGTGAGTGTTCTTTTAAAAGGTTTTAAGCAATTATTTCTATTCAAATTGTTTTGCCATGAATTGTTTATATAAATTGCCATGAAATGCTGTTACTTGACTTTCAAGTAATTGAGAATGTAACCAAAACCTCTTGCATGAAAGGTATGAAATTTTTATGAAATGAGAAATGTGGAATGAAAAGCAGTGGAAAAGGAAATGTTTTATTAGTCTATGGCACGCCTACTAGGTATTTTAGTGAGTTGTTCCTGATGAAGAATACCCTAAAGACATGCATGGTAGTGTCAGGGGTGTCTATCACTAACTAAACTAACAGTGGAAAATACCTGCGAAAAGGGACTGAGTCAATTAGTCTAGTCAGTGTGTTAACCATGCACTTATAGAGGTATATAATGGCTAGCTTCCCGTAGCGATGTAGTTTTCCGCTACGTGGAACCGGACAGATGACCTAAGCGATGAGTAATGCTGCTTGGAGCGATGGAAAATTCTGCTCTGTCATGTACCTAGGGTGCGAAGTGATATTAGGCAATTGTGGTTGATTTTATCTCATGTAATTTATTTTAATAAAATGTGTTGCCACCACTATTATGATTTACAGCATGAAAGAAATGTTAAAGGCTGCTTTGTTTTATTTTTAATACGTATGATTTATTTTTATTTGTACATGTTTATATAGATATGCATATTGTAATTGAGGTTTTTATTTTATGCATTTCTATTTATATGGCATCTAAACAATTGTGTATGTTTAAAATAATGATTTTAGGAAGACATTTTTCCTAAAGTAGTTTGAATAGAAATTGTTAACACTCGCTGAACTTACTTAGCTCACCCTTTACTTTATGTTTTCAAAAGTAAACCTCCCTTAAGTGTAGGTGCAGGTGCAACAGTTACAGAGACCTCCACCATAGAGTAGTCAAGCATTGTCGGGTGTTGCTGCTTTTACTTTGTATTTTTGTATGTGACCATGAATATGCTTTCATGAATGTGCCATTTTGTAAACTTTGAACTTGGACTTGAATTTGAACTTTGTACTCAATGCATATCATGAAATGAAATATTCAAGTTGCTTTTGAAATTGAATAAACTGGATTGTGGTTGATTTGTGGATTTGAAATGAGCGCCTGAGGCCCAGAAGTTGAGAAATTTATTTGCATATGAAGTGTACAGGTTTCTTGATGTTTTCTTACAAGGTGGATTTTCAAAAATGTAACCGTTGTGCTGCCAAAATTTTTATAAACGCTATTTTACAAATATGCTTTAAAAAGCGAAAACTTTCTACCGAATTCTGCATTACAAAAGGTTTAAATAGTTCAGAAAAGGATTTTCAGTTAAAAGAAAATGGCCTAGCTCCATGGGAACCTTTCAGTCGAAGCGGATCTCGACTGGAAGGCTACCGTTGGGTGCTGGGCGGGTCGCTTAAAGGATTAGAGGTTAGGGACCCGTCAGCTTTGGTATCAGAGCGCATGATTTTTTTTTTAATATATACATATGATTTCGAAAATCTTATTGTTTTATATGCACTGGTTTCATGACATAAAAGTGTTTTGCATGTGTTTCATAAATTCATTTTGTTGAAATCACAACATCATACACTGACGAAGCCGAAGGGGTCCCAGAGGAGTGTTCGAAATGCTCCACCACCTGATGCACCAGTAGGACTGGAGCAGAACAGATAACGGGTTCAATAAATGTGTCGATGAATCAAGCTCACCTAGGACCGTTGGGACCGACAGAACCGACCCGCGAAGGGTTTAATGCAGAACAAGTGGCCTACATCCTAACAGCGGCTATGTGCCAGCCACGTGAGTCCTCAAACGCCTTGAAATGCTTAATTGAATGCGTCTGTAAATTGGGGGCGAAACCGATCAACGGGAATGGTGATCCCGAGAGTGCCCTTTCATGGTTAGATCATGTTGATAAGATATACAAAGTAGTAGGGTGCTCAGATGATCAGAGAGTGATATTCTCCACTTCCCTCCTCGAGGACAGGGCTAAAGATTAGTATGAGGCATTAGAGAGGAAGCATTCAAACGGGATCTTATGGGCACTGTTTCTGACGCGATCCAATCCGGATCTCTCTAAACTTTTATCCGGTAGGCCTCGCCTGGCATCCTAACGAATCCCAAACAGGCTAAAAGAAATTCGCGGAGCGAACCCTTAAACTTTCTCCTTTAAACTGATTTACTTAACTTACTTTTTAAAACTATTTGGGTTGGTTTTGTTTTCAAACTAAAATTTCCTTTCTAATTTAAAACCTAAATCATTTTTATAAAACTAAAATCCAGTAGCATAAAGACTGTATTATTAATATTGCCAAAAACCTATAAAAGCAATTTACAGTTCCAAAATAGTTCTCAAACACAACCCAACTTCCTTATCCATAAACATCCATCTCAAATCGCAATTTCATTTCATCAAAAGTAAAAGCATGAAATCATAACTCAAACCATTTGCAAATTTTTGCAATTTCTTAAAAGAAACTGAAACTTCATCTCATGCAAGATATTTACCACTCATTTACAACTCAAAAGAATATATTTACAAACAACTTCTTTAAAGTCACAAAATATATAATATGTATCTATGCAGAAGCTTTGTCGTGTCATGCCCACCTAATCTTCTGGAGGAGGTCTCTCTTCTCGGTCACCCACGTCAATACTTGAAGAGGTTTTTTTAATACAAAAATAGGACAACTATGAGCTTTAGAAGTTCAGTGAGTGCTTATAATTCTTTTCAACTAAATGCTTTATTTCTAAAATACCTCCTTAAAAACTTTTGGAGATAACTTTCTATTTCTTAAAGATACTCAAATTTAAATCTCATTTAATTGCAAAACATGCTTAAAGCATATATAAACTTATATGTGCATAAAACTTCATATAAAACTTATAAATTATAAAGCATACAAAATGCTAAATAATTTCATCATTTGTAATAAAATCTGAAAATGCTTTTCTTTGCTTTCTAACTTTCAAATTCTAACTTTACTTTCTAAAAGCACCATTCGTACCCCTATGATGTGAACCCCATATATAACGATACGATACCCATAATCAAATTGAAACACAACCCTAAGAAAGATTAAAACAGGTTTATAATGAAAACTTTGACCCATTGATTATGTCATTCAAGAACCAAAATTATAAAGAATTTTGACCAATTGAATATATGATAATCAAGAACCAAAATTATCACAAAAATGATATTGACGCCACTCCCAAGATATAGATGAGAAGGTTCCCGGAGATAAGTCATGGTTTCGATCGCCACAAGCATAGCTTGATAAGATCACATGTTCAACAATGAACAAAAGAGAAACAAATCTCTCAATTAAACATAATTGGCTGCATTTTTATTCATTCCTCATTTTTGCTTAGGGTTTACAACCTTTTTATAGGCAAAGAAAGAAAACTTAGCATACAACCCTAGCCCCCTAACAACTGGGCTCAACTAAACACATCTATGGGCTTAAATTAAATTAAATGTTCCAGCCCAAATAACATTAGTTAAAAAAAAAATAAACTAATTTAATTTAAAACTCATTACAATTAAAATAAACTTAGCCCAAATTATTTAAAGCCCAATTAACTTCAGTTTGCTTCCAATTGCCTTCAATTAGCATCCAAAACCTTCAAGATTAAGCCCAATTCCCTTTAATTGCCTCGTTGTCCAATTATCTCATTGTCCTCCAAGATTATTACCTTGGTTTCCATCACCCTAAATGCATTTGACCACACAACGACTAAACTAATATTGCTCCTTGTGGCAATGTCACGTGGCGATTTTGAACTGGCGCCAACCGTGATGCTAAGACATCTCGTGACTATGTACGGAATTCTACATCGCTAACCATAACATAAGATAATATCCCACACAAGTAGAGGCGACATGATAGACTCGATTTCCCCCCAAGTTAGTGACGCATCCCCATAGGACTTTGCCATACTAGTACGGGATATACCGATTGGGTCTAAATCTTAAAACGTAATATGAGGGTATACTTATGACCTTTGAAAATCTCTTTTTGTTTTAGCTTTCTAATGTAATAAGCACAAATTTCTTTTCTGAGTGTATAAAGCATTAAATTTGATTTTTGAGTCTATTAAGCACTAAAATTTATTTCTGTGTGCATTAAGCACTAAAATTTATTTATGGGTGCATCAAGCACCATAACTCATTTCTTTTAAGTGCAACAAGCACAAAATAGTTTTGCTAAGTGCAAGAAGCACACAATGATTTATCTCAAATTCTTAAAATGGCATGCAACATTTCAAAATGATTAAACATTTCGAATAATCATAAACTCTTATAAAATCAACTTAGCACTCACTTGGATTGCTAGCTTGGAATAAAGAGCTTTAATTGCCTTCTCTTTCCCCTCTTGCTTTTTCTTCACCTACACATCACATTCTAGCTTAAAATATGCTAATTTTAATTTCACAAAACTCATTAAATGGCTTCTAACTCAATTAACCCATTAAAGGGGTATTTTGACTAAAACTTCTCTTCTTGGTTTCAACTGAAACAAGGTTTTCAAATTCCATTTTCTTTTCATAATTCTTACTTATTCTCACCTAGGAACACATTCATATACCCAAAATAATTTTCTAAATCTCAAAACGAAAAATGATCATTTTGGATACCCCTTGGTCGAATGCAATGTGGGGCTCTCCCCATTGCTTTTCTTTCATCCATTTTTGCCCCATTCATCTCCCTAACTGGCATTTAGGTCGGTCCAAAAGTCAATTAAAAAAAAAACGGTCATTGGGTGAAGGTTTCTAGCTAAAGCGCCCTTTTTTCGCCGCTAATTTAAGGGTAACTTTTCCATTTTACACTTCTAATCTCAATTCTCTTTTCTCTAGTGCTATACATACTCAATTCTACTCATACAATTCATTTAAACTCATGGGAGAAGTGGTATTACATGATAACCACTAATGTCCTTCATATAAGCTTTACAATGCAAATTGTCTAAATTGGTTTCTAATATGCTGATAGGTTTATCTAGCATGAAATCAACATGAAATCATGCTTAAAACCTTAGATTTCATTGGTATCTCACTTCCCTCACTATAGCCTTATATGCCTTAAGATACATCAAATTCATTTCATTCAAAATTTTCATGTTTATTCTCTTAGGTATTTCATCAAACACTTAACAAATAACTTATTTCATCTACAATAATCTCAATTCAAGTTTAGGGTTTCTCCCATATAAACCCTAACTTATCAAACTTAATTGATTTTACATGATCTACTCTTGCTTTAGGTCTCTTAAAACTCAACTCATAAGAGAACCCCCATCAATTTCCAACTCAAACATCAACACAACATCATTCAAATGGGTTTAAAGTCATGAAACTTACCTCTTTTGGGCTTGTTTCTTGTTCTAGACTTGGTTTTCTAGCTTAGGGTACCTTGAACTCTTGATTTGGAGGTTGAAAATGGCTTGAAATTACTTGATCCTCTTCTCCCCTCACATGGCTGAACACTCCTCTCCTCTCTCACGTTTCTCACTATTTTGTGGTGTCAAAATTTTGCTAAGTATTGCTTTCAAAAAAAAAAAAAAAATTTGCTAAGTATTGAAAACTTACTTTATTTATACTTCTCACTTTTTCAAAATGACAAGCATGTCCTTGAAAATTTGATTCTTGCCCCTCAACTTTGCTTAATTCTAACTTGACCCCTAATAGGAAAACTTACTCAAATTGGTCCCTTATCACACTTAATAATCACTTAAGGCCATTTACTATTTTTCCGTTCTATTTATTCTCTAATTGGGTTCAATAAATTTTTGAAATTTTCCTATATTCTTTGGGCACTTTCATTAATCATTTAAGGTCTCAAAATATCACTTAGAACTATTACTAGAGAGACCATAAATAGAAATCGAGTGCTTACAGTTTCAGAGAGAGTTTACGGGCAGGTTTTACCAGAAAAGTTGCAAGGATGATCAGGTGGAAAAGTTTTTCAAGTTGGAGCAGGGATCAGCTTTAGTGACAAAGTATGAGAAGAGATTTTCCGAGCTGGTCCGAATTGTTCCTTTTATAGCTGAGGATGAGGAACAAAAGTGCAAGAGATTCGTTGCAGGCCTACACCCCAGACTCTGGATTCATTTATCACTAGCCTCTCAGACGTGCTACGAGGAATTGGTAGAGGCTACTATGAAAGTAGAGAGAAATGCCATAGCTATCATATAGGGTTCTAGGTCAGAGAACAAGCGCAGCGGATCCCATTTCTTTCACGGAGGACCTAGCCAGGGTGCCAAGAAAAAGAATACGTTCAAGTGGTTCGATGGCGGAGGGACGAGCGGAGGAGTAGCCACTAGTCAGGGGTTCATCAAATCACCCCCAACATCCAAAAACTTTCAGGGTACGAGGAGTCCCGTACCGAAGTGTAGCAAGTGCAAAAAGAGATATTTGGACTAGTGTCGAGTAGGCAGCATGTCATGTTATCGCTGTGGGCAGGCAGGTCATATCAAGAGAGAGTGTGCACAGTCAGCTACCCCTGCAGTATCAAAGACTGGGACCTGCAGCACGCAGATAAGCTAGTATTGGCCAAAGACTAGAAGGTAGAGGACAGAGTGCCACAACTCCAACTAGAGCTTCAGAGAGCAAAAGAGTGCCTTCTACGGGTCAGCTAGGTAGACTCTGCACAGGTCAGAGTGTTTGTTGTCACTCAGTAGGAGGTGAACGTCGCTTCAGATATAATTATCGATATAATTTCTGTCCTCGATCATGATGTTTATATGTTGATAGACCCTGGTGCTGCACATTCTTTTGTATCTTTATTTTTTTTTGCAAAGTTGGATGTTAAGTTACAGTCATTAGATTGTATTCTAGTAGTTTCCAACTCCGCTAGAAATTCGCTTGTAGTGAAAAAAGCAATTATGGGAAGTAAAGTTGTGATAAATGGCAAGAAGTTCCCGATGAACCTGATTGTATTGACTATTAGGGATTTTGATGTAATCCTAAGGATGGATTGATTGTCCGAATATCGAGCCACGGTCGACTGTTATAAGAAGGAGGTCAGTTTGACCAGGCCAGGAGAGTCAGAGGTGGTGTTTCATGGAATGTGGAAAGCACTTGCCACCAGTATTGTGACCACCATGACAACGAGAAAGATGCTTCGTAAAGGGTGTTAGGGATATCTAGCTTACATGATTGAAGAGAAAGATGATGAAAGGTGATTAAAGGATATCCCGGTGGTCCGAAAGTTTCCAGATGTGTTTTCGAAGGATCTCTCAGAATTGCCCCCAGATAGGGAGATAAAGTTTCAGATAAAATTGGCTCCAAGAACTAAGCCGATATCGATTACTGCATACAAGATAACTCCAACCGACCTGAAAAAGTTGAAAGTACAGATAGAAGAATTGCTGGAAAAAGGTTTCATGAGACCTAAAAGTTCTTCATTGGGAGCTCCAATTTTGTTTGTAAAGAAGAAAGATGAGAGCTTAAGGTTGTGCACTGATTACAGGTAGCTCAACAGGGCAACAATACGGAATCAATATCCGCTCCCGAGAATTGATGATTTGTTCAATCAGTTATAGGGATCCAGAGTGTATTCGAAGAATGATCTGAGATCAGGTTATCATCAGCTGAAAATCCACAATGAGGATGTTTCGAAGACTGTTTTCCGGACTCGGTATGGGTATTATGAATTCTAAGTCATGCCCCCCAATCTGAATCTTACCGTACTTACATCCGGAAGGCTCTGCCTAGCACCCCAACGGATCCCTCCTAACTCTACTTAATGGGCTAAGAAAAACTTGTGGAGTGAACCCTTAAAATATTTTCTTACTTAGTAAAATTAGAATGAGTTGGATTTTTTTTTTTTTTTTTTTATAGAAAATTCGACAGTATAACAGCTGCGTTTTAACTTAATCAAAATAAATTGCAAAGGAAAATATACTTCTATATATTTTCATTTTCCAACCCAACTTCTTCCATAACCATACATTTCAATCATAAATTCATTTCGTAAAAATCAAAAGCATGAAATTGTATTTCAAATACTTTATAACTTATGCAATGATTTAAAAACTAGGAATTTCATTGTCATAAATATATTTGGACCACTCATATACAATTTAAAAAATATATATATACATGATTCCTTTCAGATATAAAGTATGCAACATATTTATACAGAAGCATTGTCGCGTCATTGCCCGCTTACTCTTCTGGATGAGTCCTTCCATCTCGGTCACTCACATCTGTACCGGGGAGGTTTTTTAACATAAAAATAGAAAATAATGAGCTATGGGAGCTCAGTGAGTGTTGATGTTTCTTTTAATTTAAAAGATTTGGTTTTATTAAAATACCTCCTTAAAACACTTTTCAAAATACATTTCCGTTTCTTAAAGTTCTCATAAATTCCAAAACTTATTTTGTTGTATAGTATACGTGCTTAATTTAATAAATACATAATTTCATAAAATCTCATACATAATTTATAAAACCGTAAAACCCATAAAGGCATCAAATATATATATAAAACTCATATATGCATAAAATTTCCATATAATTTAAAAATTTTCAAGCATAAATTTTCCTTGACTTACAAGGCGTGCTTATGAAAATTATAAACGCATACGTACATCAAATTCGTATGAAACTTATAAATTGAATACAACGTGAACTTATATATGCTTAAAACTTCATACATATATAAACTTCATTTAATTTACGACTTAAAAATAAATATAAATCTTATTTAAATTATTGAAAGTGCATAGGTAAAATACAACTTATATATATATATATATATATGTATACTTACAATTCATATAAAGCTTATAAAAATGGAATAATATTTGAACTTACACATCCATAAAATTCATATAAGACGTATAGTTCATAAATCATATAAAATTTAGCTTCCCTTTCAATGCTTAGCTTTCCTTTCAATGCATAGCTTAAAATAGGAAATCCATAAATGTATAGATATTCATACAACTTCATGGAAAACTTATAAATAATAAAACAAATAAAATTTCATTTCATTTCCATATGTAGCTTGACATGGAAATTCCATAAAGTTCATGTATATTCATAAGATTCCATAGAAAACTTAGGGATTATAAAATGCATGGAATGGATTCCCATTCCTTAAATTTTCACAAAACTTAATTTCATTTAATCGTAAAATATACTTAAAACATTTTAAAATATTTTCCTTTGTTTTCAATACTTAAAATACTTACTTAACTAATTTTTTTTTTTTTTTCGAAAAGCACCATTCGTACCCCATGATGCTTACAACCATGTGGAAGCTGTAATAACGCTAACCGACGTGGAGTCACATGACACTTTTATCAGACACCAACCGTGACACTTACTTGCTTACAAAGACATCCCGTAGTTATGTGCGGAATATTACATCACTAATTATAACATGAGATAATATCCCACAAAAGTAGAGGCGACACGACAAACTGAATTCCCCCTTGAGTTAGTGACACATCCCCCTTGAACTTGTCATACCATTATGGGATATATACCGGCTGGGTCTAAAACTTACTTATAAGAGTAGGTATACTTATGCCCTTTGAAAACTTAATTTATTTTTCTTGCTTAGTGCCAAAGCACAAAATATTGTTTTATACTTGGTCATACTTAAAACCTCATATAATTATGAAATTTCACTTGGAACTTAGGTTTTAAATAAAAACATAAAGTGGCTTAATAAAATCTCATATAAATCATATTTATTAATATAAAATATACATAAAAATTTCATAAAAGTTCATATTTGTATGAACCTCATATAAATCATAAAGTTTAGAAAACTTATAAGTTAATAACCATTTAATTTCATTTATAGATAAATCAAATACTTTTCTATACAATATAAAACATAAAAGAAAGAGCTTAATACTTAAAATTCAAAACTTAATTTTCCTTTAATACAAATTCATATGTAAAACGATAATTTACCTATACCAAAGGTCATAAAATTAGAGTATTTATTTCAAATACTAAAATAACACTACACTTACAAAACACTTGAGACATAAAACGGCGTGAATGCATATATGACTTACTTAAATCATCACTTAGGATATTTTCTTATAATTTAATCCCATAAAAACTTTATTAATCCATCATAAATTTTTCAAAATAAGATATAACACTTATAATCAACCTTATTCTTAAGATTTTCAAATCCAATTGAAAATACTTCAAAATCAAGTATAACACTCACCTTAATTAAAATTTCCTTAAGTGAGCTCCAATAGCCTTCATTGGTTCCGCTTCATTCTGTTTTACCTACACATCACATAATTGTTTAAAACACTCTCATTTTAGCTTCACAAAGCTTATCATATAACTTACAACTATACTAATTCCTGAAATCACCATTTCACCAACTTAATTCCCTATTCGATTTCAACTTAATCGAAGCTTTAAGATTTCGTTTTCTTTGCATAAACCCTACTCATTCTTACCTTGGAACACCCCCATACACTCGAAACCATCACTCGAAGCTTGAAACGAAAAACCATAAAATCACACCCCCTTTAGCCGAATATGATCCAGCCACCTCTCCTTTGGTTTTCTTTGCTCAATTCTTGCTCCATTCACCTCATTAACTCACAGTTAGGTCACTCGTAAAACGGTTATGAAAAATTCCAACGAACGAGTGACAAAACCTAAGAAAAACCTTATTTTTTCATCACTTTTTCCATGTCATCTTTACATTTTACATTCCAAAATCTTACTTCTACTTTCCTTAATGCCATACATACTTAAATATACTCACTTAATGCATTAAAACATATTCATGGAGTGATATTTCATAATTTCCATCAATACCCTTCAACTAAAGTCATAAACTATAAGTTATCTTAATGAATTTCTAACAATTTTATTAGCTTGTCTTAGGTTTCTCCATCAATTTTTCAACATGGAATCATGCTAAATATCATCAATTAACATTGGTTCCATACTTCCTCTCATCATAGTCTTACATGGCCTAATACATAATTAATCCATTTCATTCAATTTTTACATTTTTCTTCACTTAGGCATTTTATCAAACACTTGGTAGGCATACAAAATTTCACTTAAAACTAATTCAATCATCTTAGTGATCATTCCAACAAAACCCTAACACACCAAACCTAATGATTTCCATATGGTTTACACTTAGATTTTGTCTCATAAAACTCCACTTAAATCATACATAAAAACCTCATCAAAAATCCAACCAAAACATCATAAAAACATCATCACTAACATCATGGAAACAACTTTAAAAACCATAAAACGAATCTTGGTTTGGCTTGAATATTGCTCCAAACTTGGTCTTCTACCTTAGGATGGCTCAAAAACTTGGTTGGGAGGTTGAAAATTGACTTGGATCACTTGTTTCCCATGGTTTCTTCACATGGCCGAAATCTCCCTTTTTGTTTTTCCTTCTCTCGGTTTTCTTCTTCATTTGGTATGAAAGTGGCAAAATTGGCTCAATTTTGTGCCAAGTCAACATATATATATATATTTTAATCTTTTCAAAATGACCATTATGTCCCTTAATTAATTAGACTTTGACCCTTAACTCTTGCTTATTCTATCTTGGCCCATGTCATGTAAACTTATCTCCATTTGATCTCTACTTCACTTTCTCTTAATCCCACTTTGACCACAAGTAGGAAAACTTATTTCATTTTAGTTCTTTGTCATACTTACTATTCACTTAATGCTATTTACTATTCATTTTGAAATAAATTCCAAATTAATTCTATGATCACCCATTCATCAAATTGACTTTACAATACTCTAATTAGATCTCTTAGTACTTAATCCATGACTTCGAAAAATATTTAAACGGAGTTTAGGTCAACCGTATTTACAATCTTATCTATAAATGTGTTTTCGTCGGATCACTTTCGGAACCTTCAAAAACTACCCAAACGGACTCATTTTTACTCCGTTTCAGTTTTATGGAGTCCTACTAATCATTTTAAATATTTTCGATTTTCTAGGATCCGTCTCAAAATTTTACTATTCATCAGGTACGATTCACCCGGAGATACTATTCACCCAAATTATTACTATTCATCCATAAATGAGGTCGAGGGCTTACACATTGCGTTGACAAATGCCCCAGCAACGTTTATAGACTTGATGAATTGGATCTTTCGAGCCTACCTAGATAAGTTTGTGATTGTGTTTATTGATGACATATTGGTGTATTCTGACAGTCATGAAGAGCATACAGAGCATCTTAGGATAGTGCTACAGACCCTATAAGAGCACCAGTTGTACGCTAAGTTCAGTAAATGCCAGTTCTGGTTAGACTGAGTTACTTTCTTGGGTCATGTGATTTCAACTGAAGGACTAAGCGTTGATCCTCAGAAGATAGAAGCTATTACGAATTAAAGAGCGCCCACTAATGTGACTGAGATCAGGAATTTCCTCGGACTGGCAGGCTATTACTGAAAGTTCGTAGAGGGGTTTTCCAGAATAGTAGCCCCGTCGACCAGACTTGTGAGAAAGTAAGAGAAATTTGAGTAGTCAGATACCTATCAGCAGAGTTTTGAGGAGTTAAAGAAAAAGCTGACTTCAGCTCCTATACTTGCATTGCCCACAGGGACGAATAGTTTTGCAGTATACAATGATGCCTCGAGATAGGGTTTGGGTTGTGTTCTGATACAGAATGGTAGAGTTATAACTTATGCATTCAGGTAGTTGAAGAAGCACAAGCAGAACTACCATAACCATGATTTAGAACTTGCAACTGTGGTATTCACACTAAGGATTTGGAGGCATTACTTGTATGGTGTCCCTTGTCAAATCTTCACGAATCATAAGAATCTACGGTGTTTGTTTACTCGAAAAGAATTGTACTTAAGGCAGATGAGGTGGTTAGAACTGATAAAAGACTACGACTGTATGATAGAATACCACCCTGGGAAGGCTAATGTAGTGGCTGATGCCTTGTGTAGAAGACCTACCTTGATAGGACCCAATCTGAATCTTACCATGCTTACATCCGGAAGGTCTTGCCTGACACCCCAACGGAATCCTCCTAAACCCTACTGAGTGGGCTAAAAGAAATCCATGAAGCGAACTCTTAAAATATTTTCATACTTTGTAAAACTAGAATGGGTTGGAATTTTTTTTTTTTTTTTTTTAATATGGAAATTTCAATAGCATAACGGCTGCGTTTTCAATATTTCCAAAACACCTGCAAGGTAAAACACACTCCCATAAACTTCCATTTATTTACTTCTTCCACAAACATATATTTGAAATCTCAAATTCATTTTGTTAAAAGTAAAAGTACAAAGTTGTAAACCAAACATTTGCTATTTCATGCTCTGGTTCAAAAACTTAAATCTTTATATCATAAATAAATCCAAACCACTCATATACATCTTAAAATAAATATATATACACAATTACTTTCAAATACAAAATATGTAGAATATATTTATGCAGGAACACTGTCGCGTCATTGTCCACTTACTCTTCTGGAGGAGCACTTTCATCTCGTCATCCACTTCTATACTTGAGAAGGTTTTTAACATAAAAACAAAAAAATTTATGAGCTATGGAAGCCCAGTGAGTGTAGATATTTCTTTTTCAACTTAAAAAGTTTTATTTCTTAAAATACCTCATTAAAACATTTGAAAATAAATCTTACTTGACAAGACCCGTTCCGAAACTTGTTGTACTTACATACGGATGGCCCTGCCTGGCACCCCAACGAATCTCTTCTAACCCTACTTAATGGGCTAAGGGGAACTCACGGAGCGAACCCTTAAATCTTTTCTTACTTATGAAAATTAGAATGGGTTGGATTTTTTTTATATATATAAATAAAAAATTCGACAGCATAACGGCTATATTTATAACTTAACCCAAAATAACTTGTAAAGGAAAATACACTTCCAAATGATTTCATTTTCCAATCCAACTTCTTCCACAAACATACTTATAATGGCATAAATCAATTTTCCATTTCGTTAATAATCAAAAACATAAAATCATAAATCAAATACTTTGAAATTTCATATCATAGTTCGAAACTTAAAATTTTCATATTTTAATTAAATCTGGACTACTCATTTGATGTTAAACATATATATTTACATATGATTTTCTTCACATACATATATGAGAAATGTATTTATGCATGAGCACTGTCGCGTCATAGCCCAACTTACTCTTCTAGAGGAACCCTTCCGTCTCGGTTATCCACATCCGTACCTGAGCAGATTTTTAACATAAAAACAGAAAATAATGAACTATGGGAGCTCAGTGAGTGCTTAATTTCTTTTTAATTTAAAATGTTTTATTTATTAAAAATCCCTCCTTAAAAATGTTTTCAAAATGCGTTTATATTTCTTAAAACTTATCATAGGGTTCAAACTTTTTTCATAGAAAAATATACATAGAAAATCTTTAAAATACGTAGGAGCATAAAACTTCCCATAAAACTTATAATTCCATAAAATTCATAAAGACATTAAAATATGTATAAGCATATAAATATACATATATACATATAAAACTTCATGGAACTTATAACTTAAAATACCTTATTTCTTAAAACTTTTCAATTATAATCTTGTCTCAATTCAAAACATACTAAAAAAAAAACTCTAAAACATATATTACTTGAAATCTTGAAAAATATAAGTCTCATATAACTTGCAAAACATATATATAAAGATTATGAATTCATATGTACATAAAATTTATATAAAACTTAAAAATTAAATAACACTTAAACTTATACATATAAAATGAATAAATTGAAAAATAATCTAAACTTATATAGGCATAGAGTTTCATAAAAATTTATAAGTTTATAAAACCTATAAACGAATTCTGATTTCTTAACTCCTTCAAAACTTAAATATTAAATTTCAAAGCATACCATAAAAACTTTTAACTCATGCATAATTAAAACTCCACATAACGTATAACTTAAAAAGTGTAAATCTTGATTAAATTTCATAGCTTGCATATAAAAACAATAAATTCGCAAGTACTTAAAAATTCGTATCAACTTGTAAACTTAAACAACATTTTAAACTCATATATATATGCATAAATCCATAGGTCAAAACTTATAAAATTCATGGATTCATAAAATTTCATGTAAAATGTATTAATTTCAATGCGTAATATGCGTAGAGAATTTATAAAACTTACACTTACAAAATTTCATGTACAACTTATAAATTGAAAACGTAAAGAATGCCAAGCACTTAAAATCCACTTATGGTAAAATCAATAAAATGCTCTTCTTTATTTTTGATATTTCGGATGCTTACTTTGTTTTTTAAAAAGCACAATTTGTACCCCATAATACTTAAAACCACGCGATGCTATGATATGTTAACCGACGTGGAGTCACGTGGTGCTTTTAACAGACACTAACCGTGACCATTTACTTACTTATAAAGACATCCCTTGATTTTGTGCGGAATGTTACATCGCTAATCATAATCACGAGATAATATCCCACAAAAGTAGAGGCGACGCGACAGACTTAAATCCCCCCTGGGTTAGCGACGCATCCCCCCCTTGACTTGTCATACTATTGTGGGATATACCGGCCAAGTCGAAAACTTACTTATAAAGGTGGGTATATTTATGGCCTTTGAAAACTCAATTTATTTTTCTTACTTAGTGTAAAAGCACAAAATCACTTATTCAAGTGTAATAAGCATAAAGTCTTAAATTTAAAATGCATAAAACATCAACCTCATATTTTAAATTACATAAGACTTCAAATTCTATTTTCTTAGTGCATAAAGCACAAAATATCTTTTTGATTCAATCGTACATAAAATCTCATGCATACACTTTTAAAATTTCGTATGGAACTTAAAATTTAAATAAATATATAAATAGCTAATAACACTTCATATATAACACACACATATATATATATATATATCAATGCCAAGTGCACATAAAGAATTCATAAAACTTCATCTTTGCTTAAACCTCATATAAAACATACAAATTTCAAAACTTATAACTTAATAAACACTTAAATTCACTTATATTAAAATAAAAAAAAATAAAAAAATTGCCTTTCATTTCATAACATAAAACGTAGCTTCACTTATAAAGGAGGGCTTAAAACTTAAATCAAGATCTTTATTTCTAAATAAGCTTATACTTATAAAATTAAAAACATTTACTTTCCATATGAAATATCATATAATTAAAATATTTCTTCAACCACCAAAACGATGATTATATTCACAAAATACTTAAGCACTTAAAGTAAGCATAGCCTTATATATACATATAAAATTTCTTTATTATTCTCCGTAAGAATTTTCTTATACATTTTTCAAAACAATTGAAAATATTTCAAATAAAGTAGAGCACTCACCTTGATTCCAAATTTCCTTAAGTGGCTCCCATGGCCTTCTTCAGCTCCATTTACTTCCCCTTTACTTACACATCACTTATTTACTTAAAATATACTAAATTGAACTTCGTGAAACTTATTACACAAAATCTAACTCAATTCAACCATAAAGGACATATTCACTAAAAATTGTCTCTATAACCCAAGCTTTCTAATTCTGATTTCTTTCCATAAATCCTCCTTATTCTTACCTAGGAACACCCCCATATATCTGAAACCATCACTCGAAACCTAGAACAAAAAAGTGACCATTTTCAACCCACCTTGGCCAAATATAATGCAGCTCCTTACCTAGGGCTGCTTTTCATTTCTTTCTTGCTCCACACATCTTCTTGACTCGCATTTAGATCACCCGTAAAACGGTTCTGAAAAATTCCAACAAATGGGTGGCGAAAACTAGGAAAAACTACATTTTTTCATCAGTTTTTCAATGTCATTTTCACCATTTTCATTCTAAAATCTTACTTCTACTTTCCTTAATGCCATACATACTCAAACATACTTATTTAATGCATGAAAACATATACATGAGATGGTATTACATAATGTCAATCAATGCCCTTCACCTAAAGTCATAAAAAGGCAAGTTACTTAATTGATTTCTACTATTCTTATAAGCTTTTTATAAGTTTTCTTATCACATTTTCAACATAGAAACACACTTAATAACATCAAATGGCTTGGGCTTCATACTTCCCTCATCATGGTCTTACATGAGAAATCACATATCAACTTTAATTCATTCAAATTTTGCACTTTTCTTCACTTAGGCATTTTAACAAATACTTGGTGAGCACTTATTTCCTTTAAACAATCACCATTCAATTTTATGGCTTCTCCCACCAAAACCCTAGCCTATCAAACTTGATCATTTCCCTATGATTTACACTTACTTTAAAGCCCATAAAACTCAACTTCCATCACCCATAAAAGCCCCATCATAAATCCAACAAAATCATCATGTCAAATATCAATATAACATCATGGAAATAGCCTTAAAAGTAATAAAACTTACTTATTTTTGCTTGATTTCTTGCTTCAAGTTTGTTTTTCTAGCTCAGGGAAGATTGATCACTTGATTGGAGGCTTAAAATTGGTTGAAACAACATGATCCATCTTCCTCTATACATGGCCGAATCTTCTCCTCCATTTCTCTCTTGTCTCTCGGCCTTAGTGTGTTTGCGTGTGTGTGGCGTGAAATGAGAAGAAAATGGCTTAAAAAATTGACTAAGGGTTGTATTTATACTTATGAACTTTCAATAATTAAATTTTGGCCCTTGACTCTTGCTTATTCTACATTGGCCCATTCCATGTAAACTTGTTTCAATTTGATCCTTACTTCACTTTCTCTTAATCCCACTTTGACTCCAAGTAGGAAAACTTATTTCATTTTAGTCCCTTGTCATACTTACTATTCACTTAATACCATTTATACTTCATTTCGAAATAAATTTCAAATTAATTCTATGATCACCCATTCATCAAATTGACTTTACAAAACTCTAATTAGATCTTTTAGGACTCAATCTATGGTTTCGAAAAATATTTAAACGGAGTTTAAATCAACCGTATTCACAATCCTGTCCATAAAGATGTTTTTGTCAGGTAACTTTCGGAACCTTCAGAAACTACCCAAATGAACTAATTTTTATTCCGTTTCAGTTTTATTGAGTCATACTAATCATTTTAAATATTTTCGATTTTCCAGGGTCCGTCTCAAAATTTCAGTATTCATCATGTACTATTCATATGAAAATACTATTCACTCAATATATTACTATTCATCCATAAATAAGATCGAGGGCTTACATTACTTCTTAAAACTTCTCAATCTTAAATCACATTTCAAAGCATCGCATGAAATAAGAAATCTGTAAAACTTATATCTCCCTAAAACGTTATAGAAAGCTTATGGGTTATAAAGCATAGAAAATGGCTTTCTATTTCCTAAATTCCCACAAAATTTAAATCTTCATTTAATGGTAAATTTCAAATCTTTTTCCACCATATCACATAATTAGAAAATCTATAGATACACAAATACATAAAACCTTATATAAGCTTATAAATCATGAACTCAAAAAAGCATAAAAATACACATGAAGTGAATAAATTGAAGAATAATTTAGACTTATATATGCATAGAGTTTCATAAACACTTATAAATTTATAAAATGTATAAATGAATTCTTATTTCTTAACTATTTCAGAATTTAAATATTAAATTTCAAAGCATACCATAAAAACTCTAAAACTTACAAATATTTAAAACTCCACATAATTTATAATAGCTTATAACTTAAAAAAAAAAAAAAAAAAAACATAAATTTTGTTTAAATTGCAAAACTTACATATAAAAACTATAAACTCATAAATGCTTAAAAACTTATGTCAAACTTATAAATTAAACAACATTTTAAAATCATATATATATACATATATATATATATATATATATAAAACCATATATCGAACTTATAAAATTTATGAATTCATAAAACTTCATGTAAAGCGTATTCATTTAAATACGTAATATTCGTAGAGAATTTTATAAAACTTATAATTGCATAATTTCATATAAAACTTATAAATTGGAAAGTATACGAAATGCTAAACACTTAAAAATCAATTATAGTAGAATTTAAAAATGCTTTTCGTCATTTTTAATGTTTCAAATACTTACTTTGCTTTCTAAAAGCACCATTCGTATCCCATAATACTTACAATCACGTGATAACTATGATAACGCTAATAAACAGACACCATCCGTGACACTTATTTACTTACAAAGACATCTCGTAGTTATGTGCGGAATGTTACATCGCTAACCATAACACGAGATAATATCCCACAAAAGTAGAGGCAACACGACAGACTCAATTTCTCCCCACGTTAGTGACGCATCACCCCCTAGAACTTTATCATACTAATTTGGGATATACCGGCCGGATCTAAACTTACTTATAAAAATTGGTATACTTATGACCTTTGAAAACTTACTTTTATTTTATATAGTGCAAAAGCACAAAATTGCTTATCTTTTAAAATCCATAAATCTCACTTTTATTGGCATAACATAAAATATAGCTTCATTTGTAAAGAGAACTTAAAACAAAAAATTTAAATTCATTTCTAAACAATTTCATATTTATAAAATCATAAATATCAACTTTCCTTACAAAAATGTCATATAATTAAAATGCTAGTTCACATACTAAAATGGCAATACATTTACGAAATGCTTAAACACTTAAAACAAACATAAACTTATGCATAAAAATTTCTTTAAAATTCACCATAGGATTTTTCTTATATTCTTCAAACTAATTGCAAACCTTTGAATTTATAAAGCTCATTTTTCTTTGCATAGTCATAAAACATCATCTTATTCGATAATCGAGTGTAAAGCTTTAAATTTCATTTCAATATAACATTCATACTTATGAAAACATAAAAAAAAAAAAAAACCAAACTTTTCATATAAAACATGATGTCAATACCAAAGCTCACTTCAAATTCTAGAATGATAAACATATTATAAAATGTTGAAATATTTAAAATCCAATTTAAACTTTCTAAAATTATTTGAGCACTCACAACAAAACTTTTCTCATAACCTTTAAAATTTAATTTCAAATACTTAAAAAACAAGGGTAGCACTCACCTTAAATTCAAATTGACATTAGAGGCTTCAACAGCCTCCGCTCATTCCGCTAGCTTGCCCTTCACCTACACATCACATATTCGCTTAGAATACATTAATTTTAACTTCATAAAGCTCATTATATAACCTACAACTCAAATTACCCTATTGAAAACCATTTTGCCCACAAGCTTCTCTTCTCGTTTTTAACTTAACCGAAGCTTTAAAATTCCATTTTCTTTCCATAAGTCCTACTTATTCTCACCTAGGAACAACCCCATACACTCGAAACCATCATTCGAAACTCGAAACGAAAAGTGACAAAATCATACCTCCTTTGGCTGAATGGGTGCTAAAGACAAACCCATTGATTTTCTTTGCTCAATTCTTCCTCCATTCACCTCCCTAACTCGCACTTAGATCACCCGTAAAACTGTTCTGAAAAATTCCAACAAACGGGTGACGAAACCTAGAAAAACCTCACTTTTTCACTACTTTTTCAATGTCATTTCACATTTTTACATTCTAAATCTTAATTCTCTTTTCCTTAATCCCATACATACTTAAACATACTTATTTAATGCATGAAAAGACATACATAAGGTGATATTCCATAGTTTCCATCAATACGCTTCACTTAAAATTATAAAAGACAAGTTGTCTAAATGAATTTCTAACATCTCTACTAACTTATTCTAGGTTTCCTTGTCACAATTTCAACATGGAATCATGGTTAAAACACTAGAATTACATTGGATTCCATCATCCCTCTCTATGCCCTTTTATGCCATAACATACACCAATTTCATTTCATTCAAATTTCTCATTTTATTTCATTTAGGCATTTCATCAAACACTTGGTGGGCAACTTATTTTAACTAAAACCAATTCAATACAAACTTAAGGATTCTCCCATGCAAACCCTAGCTCATCAAACCAAATGATTTTCATGTGATTTACACTTACTTTTAAGCTCTTAAAACTCAACTTCCATCATACATAAAAACTCATACCAAAAACCAACCAAATCATCATCATAAACATCATTGAACCAAGCTCAAAAGTCATGAAACTTACCTACTTTGTTCTTGGTTTCTTGTTCTTACTTGTTCTTCTTGCTTAGGATGGCTTAGATTCTTAGTTTGGAAGGTGAAAATGGCATGAATCAACTTAGTTCTTCCTTCCATCTTCATGGCCGAACATTATCTCTTCTCTCCCTCTTGCTCTCGGTTTGTGTTTGTTTTAGGCCTGAGATGGTTTCAATTTTGTGCCAAGTCAATGTATAAATATTTAATCTTTTCAAAATGACCATTATGTCCCTTGATTAATTGTTTTTTCATCCTTAACTCTTACTTATCTCATCTTGACCCCTAATCATGTAAACTTGTTTCACTTTAGTCCATACATCACATTAACTTATAATTTCCAATGACAATGACCAATTTACCATTTTACTAACTTAGTCTACAATTGGGGCTCAATCAATCTCTACATTCCTATAACACTTCCATTAGTCACTTAGGGTTTTAAAATATCACTTAGAATTTGTTATTAAAGAAACCATAAATAAACATCGAGAGCTTACATACCAGTTTATTAGCACACTTGAAGACAATGTAACTACCACTACTGGTGGAAATGAGATCTCTGGGAGTGAAGTTAGAGATGACAGACTCAGGGGCTTTGTTAGCTACTTTCCACGTTTGCCCCATCTTGGTTGATCAGATCAAGAACAGAAAGAGGACCTTCAGTTAGTCAAGTTGAAAGGGGAGATTGAGAATCGGTAGAGATCAGATTTCGTAATTAGAAAGGATAGTACAGTGATGATGGGTCAGCGCTTTTGCATACCGGATATAGTGGAACTGAAGAGAGAGATTATGGAGGAGGCTCACTCTTTAGCCTATGTCATGCATCTGAGGAGCACGAAGATGTCTCACACTCTAAAGGAACACTATTGGTGGAGAAGGATGAAGAAAGAGATAATAGATTTTGATTCTAGATGTCTAACATGTCAACAGGTGAAGGCCGAACATTAGAGACCTGTAGGACTGTTTTAGCCCTTCCTTATCCCAGAATGGAAATGAAAGAAGATCACCATGGATTTCGTTGTAGGGCTTCCACGTAGTTAGATGAGGTATGATGCTATATGGGTTAACGTGGACAGGTTGACGAAATCAGCCCATTTTTTACTGATGACTACCTCTAAGCAAGTTAGCTTAACTCTACATCAATAAGATAGTCAAACTCCATGGTACTCACGGTTGAATTTCAGTATAGCCTTTCACCCTCAGATAGATGGTCAGTTTGAGTGGACGATCCAAACACTTGAAGATATGCTTAGAGCATGTGTCATGGAATTGAAGTGAAGTTAGGATATACGCCTACCACTGATGAAGTTCGCTTATAATAATAATTATCAGGCCATATAGGTATGGTCCTATATGAGGCACTTTACGGACGGAAGTGCAGATTACAGTATACTGGGATGAGATAGGTAAAAAGAAATTGATAGGTCCAAAGCTCATTCAGGTCACTTCAAACAAGGTTAAAGTAATCAGGGACAGGCTCAAGATAGCAAGTGATAAACAAAAGAGTTACGCAGATCATCGTCGTAGGTTCTTTAAGTTTGAGATTGGCGATAGAGTGTTCCTGAAGATTTACCTATGGAAAGGTGTTATTCGATTCGGAAAGCGTGTTAAGTTGAGTCCACGTTACATTGGACCATATAAGATCACGGACAAGGTTAGATCTGTGGCATATAGATTGAAGCTACCACCACAGTTTGCCAGAATTCATAATGTATTTCATGTATCCATGCTGAGGAAGTACATTCCTAATCCTTCTCATGTACTTGAAGAGCAACTTATGGAATTGAGGGAAAACTTGTCATATGAGGAAGAACCGGTTCAAATTCTAGATCGTACGGAGCAGATCCTACGCAGTAAAGTCATTCCCTTAGTAAAGGTGTTGTGGAGAAATCATGCTGTGGAAGAGGCCACATGGGAGCATGGGGATCAAATGCGTCGTAGATATCGTCCCATTTTTAAGTATACAGGTACGTTTATTTAAATTTCGGAATGAAATTTTTATAAGAGGAAATGAGGGAAGAAATTGTAACATGCCATTTCGGATTTCTATGCATATCTTACATGATGTTTGTGCATGACCTTGATTATGATGTGATTATGTGTTTAAAATGCATTTGTTTCATTATATTGAGATTTCAAATGAACTGAAAAAGTTTTCGGATTCGATCGAAAATTATAAAAAGATTTTCAAAAAGTTCAAAAATTTTTAAGAGTGTTAAAATGAGTGTTAATTGGCCGAAGAAATACCTTAGAAACCCAAACGACACTTTTGAAGGAAATTCGAATTGAAACGAAGTTAATTCGAAAATCTCCGAAGTCGATTAGGTGATTTTACGGAAATTTGAAAAAGGGTGTAGGATGATATTTAAGAGTCACCAAGGTCACTAGAAGCATGTAGGAAGTCCAACTATAGGCCCTAAAGAGTTTTTGAAGGATTTCGAAAAAGTCACGGAAAAACTGAATTCGAGCGTTCCAAAAAATTCGAATGGAAAGAGATAAGGAATGATGGACAAGTGAGGCTAGGCATGCATGCATGAAGGACATGTGGCAATTAGTGGAGTGCATGCATGACAAATGGCAAAAGAAAAGCTTGCATGAAGGATATGTGTAAAGTAAGTGCATGCATGCTTGCATGTGTCATGAAGAATGCACGCATGGGTTACACTTGGCAAGAGAAATGATGCATGTTCTAGCATGCAAAGATGGCAAACTTGTAGATTAGAACAACTTCAAGGGCAATTATCAAACTAAAAGCCAGTATATAAAGAAGAAGTTGAATGAAAGATGAAAGAATAAGTCCTCTGTGTGTGTGAGAGGAATGCATTCGGCCAGAGAGAGGGGTGTTGGACAGCAAGGAGAAGAGGATATGATGCGAACCCCGTATATAAAGATACGACACCCACGATCAAATTGAAACATAACCCCAAGAAAGATTAAAACAGGTTTATAACGAAAACTTTGACCCATTGATTATGTCATTCAAGAACCAAAATTATAAAGAATTTTGACCCATTGAATATATGATAATCAAGAACCAAAATTATAACAAGAATGATATTGACGCCACTCCCAAGACATAGATGAGAAGGTGGGAGATAAGTCATGGTTTCGATCGCCACAAGCATAGCTTGATAAGATCACATGTTCAACAATGAACAAAAGAGAAACAAATCTCTCAAACTTTATTTCATCATAAGCCACTTCTTAAAATTTAGGTTTAATAAACCTTAAATAGGCATACAATCCTAAACCTTATTGGAAGCTAAATAAAATCCTATTTTTAATTGACTATGACTCTAACTTTGACTCTAACTCTGACTTTGACTTTGACTTTGACTTTTCCTAAACACACTCATATTAGACTCTTTATTAACTCAACCTCCTAATTAAAAAGCCTAATAAATTAAACTAAATTAAAACAATCCTATAATACAAATTAAGCCCAAATTAATTAAAACCCAATTAACTTCAGTTTGCTTCCAATTGTCTTCAATTAGCGTTCAAAGCCTTCAAGATTAAGCACAATTGCTTTTAATTGTCTCGTTGTCCAATTGTATCTTTGTCTTCCATGCTTGCTATCTTGGTTTCCATCATTCCCGCTTTCCTCAAAACGATTTGTCCTCAAATCGTGAAATTTGTAATGTTGTCCAAGGGACTTGATTGAAACCTGAAAATAATGTTAGAAAAAAAATCTCACACACTCCCTCACGTGTTTCACTCCACTCACGTGTTTATCACTCAAGACTTCCTTTCCACTCTCAAACTTTTCCTTTTCTTTTTAAATCATTGCAGATTTGAACCACAAACAAAGTATTGATATGAATCTTGAAATTCAAGAAATTCAAGAATTCAAGAAACTCTAGAATGCGATTTCAAGAATCTCAATATTGTGAATTCTAGAACTCTAATTGATGAATCAATCAAGAACTAAATAGGCAATAATTCAAGAATTCAAGAATGGGAAACCCTTAATTATGATACCAATTCAAGGAACAATATGATGCACGGTTATTAAAGAGTAACACAAAAACTATTGAATTAAATGATGGTGACACTGTGCGGCACAAGCACAACACGAAAACAAGAAAGAAAAAAAAATTATAATGAATCAAAAGGCCCAAATGATAATGGTATGCGGCAGAATCAAGAAGCAAGAAAAGCAAAACAAAAAATTAATATGGCGGTGGATCAAGACAAAAACAAAGTTAAAATATTATGGTGAAAGCAAAGCAGAACAGACCTGATAGTGTTTTGCGGACTACACACGCCAAAAAAAAAAAAATTGATTGAAGATGAATTTGCGGAAAAGAAAAATAAATAAATAAATTGGATAACCA
Organism: Nephelium lappaceum; assembly: GCA_021234005.1. Lineage (NCBI taxonomy): Eukaryota > Viridiplantae > Streptophyta > Magnoliopsida > Sapindales > Sapindaceae > Nephelium > Nephelium lappaceum. Next base: position 13,024,145 of record CM038001.1, on the reverse strand, counting down.
AACCTGAATTAATACCCAAAGCTCTGATACCAACTGATGCGAACCGCGTATATAAAGATACGACACCCACGATCAAATTGAAACATAACCCCAAGAAAGATTAAAACAGGTTTATAACGAAAACTTTGACCCATTGATTATGTCATTCAAGAACAAAAAATATAACGAATTTTGACCCATTGAATATATGATAATCAAGAACCAAAATTATAACAAGAATGATATTGACGCCACTCCCAAGACATAGATGAGAAGGTGGGAGATAAGTCATGGTTTCGATCGCCACAAGCATAGCTTGATAAGATCACATGTTCAACAATGAACAAAAGAGAAACAAATCTCTCAAACTTTATTTCATCATAAGCCACTTCTTAAAATTTAGATTTAATAAGCCTTAAATAGGCATACAATCCTAAACCTTATTGGAAGCTAAATAAAATCCTATTTTTAATTGACTATGACTCTAACTTTGACTCTGACTCTGACTTTGACTTTGACTTTGACTTTTCCTAAACACACTCATATTAGACTCTTTATTAACTCAACCTCCTAATTAAAAAGCCTAATAAATTAAACTAAATTAAAACAATCCTATAATACAAATTAAGCCCAAATTAATTAAAACCCAATTAACTTCAGTTTGCTTCCAATTGTCTTCAATTAGCGTTCAAAGCCTTCAAGATTAAGCACAATTGCTTTTAATTGTCTCGTTGTCCAATTGTATCTTTGTCTTCCATGCTTGCTATCTTGGTTTCCATCAGGATAAGTGCAACAGCCCATTCATGGAGATTTCAAGGTGATTTCTAGTCCATTTCAATCAATCCAAAAGCCAAACCCAAGCAAGAGACCAAGTAAAATCCATACCAACCTACCTTAAGAGGTTAATGTGATTTTCCTTAACTTTGGATGGATCAAAAATGTTGAAGAACACATGTTGATGGGCTGTTATGATGCCATAAATTTGGACATGAGATTTGAGACCCTAAAATATGACAAAAATAATAATGCATGAAAGGTTGATGAAGGATTGAATGGAGTTGATGTTGGATGCATGCTGGTCATGGCTAGGAGGAGTTTTTGGTGTTTCAAAATAATTTTTGATGTAATAACATGACATTTGAGGCTAAATGGATGTGCATGCAAGTGATAAAACATGAAAAAAATGATGGAATGGGTGTATATACATGTCATGGCCAAATGAGTGATTTTGTTACCCAATGGAGTTTTGAATGTGTTAAAATTAAACTTGACATGATTTTAGTGTAAAATTAGGCTCCATTTAACACCTATCTACATGCCTTAAATAACTAAAATTCAAATGGAATGAATATGCGGAAAAAATTAGTGTTGTTGCGACTCAAAATAGGCTTTTCGAAAGTTTTCCGTAGTCGCGCATTTATATGTGTCCTGATGTGTTAATGAAAATGTGTGATATTTGAAATGTGTGCGGATCGAAATTAGTTGCAATAATGCATAAGAGTAGAATATGAAAATGCGTAGGTGGCGCGAAATCGACAGAACCCGAATGCAAAAAGCTAAAGTGAGCTAGGAAAGAGGTGAGTGTTCTTTTAAAAGGTTTTAAGCAATTGTTTCTATTCAAATTGTTCTGCCATGAATTGTTTATATAAATTGCCATGAAATGCTATTAATTGACTTTTAAGTAATTGAGAATACAATGAAAACCTATTGCATGAAATTTTTATGAAATGAGAAATATGGAATGAAAAACAGCGAAAAAGGAAATGTTTTATTAGCCTATGGCACGCTTACTAGGTATCTTAGTGAGTTGTTCCCAATGAAGAGTACCCTAAAGACGTGCATGGTAGTGTCAGGGGTGTTTGTCACTAACTAAACTAATAGAGGGAAATACCCGCGAAAAGGGACCGAGTCAGTTAGTTGAGTCAATGTGTCAACCATGCACGTATAGAGGTATATAATGGCTAGCTTCCTGTAGTGATGTAGTTTTCCGCTATGTGGAACCGGACAAATGACCTAAGCGATGAGTAATGCTGCTTGGAGTGATGGGAAATTCCACTCTATCATGTACCTAGAGTGCCAAGTGATATATAGACAATGGTGGTTGATTTTATTTCATGTAAATGATTTTAATAAAATGTATTGCCACCATTATTATGATTTATGACATGAAAGAAATGTTAAAGGCTGCTTTGTTTTATTTTTAATAGGTATTATTTTTTTTTAGCACATGCTTATATAGATATGCGTATTATAATTGAGATTTTCATTTTATGCATTTCTTTTTATATGACGTTTAAACAATTGCGTATGTTTTAAATAAATGATTTTAGGGAGGTATTTTTCCTAATGCAGTTTGAATAGAAGCTGATAACACTCACTGAGCTTACTTAGCTCACCTTTTACTTTATGTTTTCAAATATAAAACCTCCTCAGGTGCAGACGCAGGTGCAATGGTTATAGAGAACCCAACCACAGAGTAGTCGAGCATTGTTGGATGCTGCTGCTTTTGCTTTGTATTTTTGTACGTGACCATGAATATGCTTTCATGAATGTGCCATTTTGTAAACTTTGAACTTGGACTTGAATTTGAACTTTTGTTGACACAACCCGACCCGAATACCTCTATCTCTAATTCGGTAGGTCATGCCGTGATGCGAACCCCGTATATATCGATACGACACCCACAATCAAATTGAAACACAACTCCAGAAAGATTAAAACAGGTTTATAATGAAAACGTTGACCCATTGATTATGTCATTCAAGAACCAAAATTATAAAGAATTTTGACCCATTGAATATATGAGAATCAAGAACCAAAATTATAACAAGAATGATATTGACGCCACTCCCAAGACATAGATGAGAAGATGAGAGATAAATCATGGTTTCGATCGCCATAAGTATAACTTGATAAGATCACATGTTCAACAATGAACAAAAGAGAAACAAATCTCCAATTACTTTATTCCAACTGATGCGAACCCCGTATATAAAGATACGACACCCACGATCAAATTGAAATATAACCCCAAGAAAGATAATTCAGATTTAAAGAAATCTTTGACCCGTTGATTAGCGAATCAAGAACCAAAGATATAACGACGCCACTCCCAAGAAAGAGATGAGAATGTGGGAGAGAAGTCAATGTTGATAAATCAAGAACAAATCTTGATGCAATTCTCAAAGTTCACAAGAGAACAATGGAGAAAAGTTAAATCTTTTATTCAATTGACAACTGATTGAAAAGTTAGGTTTAATAAGTCTTATATAGGCATATAATCCTAAACTTTATTGGAAACTAAATAAAATCCTATTTTTAATTGACTATGACTCTAACTTTGACTCTGACTCTGACTTTGACTTTGACTTTGACTTTGACTTTTCCTAAACACACTCATATTGGGCTCTTTATTAACTCAGCCTCCTAATTAAAAAGCCTAATTAATTAAACTAAATTAAAGCAATCCCATAATACAAATTAAGCCCAAATTAATTAAAACCCAATTAACTTCAGTTTGCTTCCAATTGTCTTCAATTAATGTTCAATTGCTTCCAATTGTCTTCAAGATTAAGCACGATCGCCTTTAATTGCCTCGTTGTCCAATTGTATCTTTGTCTTCCATGATTGATATCTTGGTTTTCATCATGCCGGGCACTCCAACGAATCCCTCTCAGACCCGACTCTTCGGACTAAGCAAAACCCGTGGAGTGAACCCTAAACTCTCTGATACTTTCTAAAATATCGTTGGGTTGGTTTTCTTAAAAAAACTAAAAACACGTAGGAATTTTTTTTTTTTTAATTTTCTGAACTCATTTTTCTACAAAATTTCAGCAGCATAAAGACTGCATTTTTGACATTCCGAGAAAAACCTGTTTACAAAAATCAACACTTTGACTATTTTTAGCACCAACCCAACTTTTGGTTGTCCATAGGCCTCAATCATGCATTTCATTCTCAAATCAACTTAATAAAATTCAAATCACAATTTAATAAAGCACATTTAAATAAAAAAAAATTAAAAATAGTTATGAACGAATAATTACAAATTACAAATTATTTATACACTTTAAAAAGAGATTTACATGAAAATAACTGATGCAAAATCAACTTGCTCAAGGTGTCATTGTGTCGCGCTGGCTCGCCCACTGGAGGTGATGTCACTGCTCGGCTACCTGCTGAGAGTACTTAAGGAGGTTTTTGTATAAAAGCAAAAAAATAATGAGCTAGAAGCTCAGTGAGTGATAATTATCTTTTCTTTGAAAATATGATTTTCTAAACGCCCTCCTTGGAAAACGTTTGAAAACAATATTTATTTCCTTTAACATTTCAAACTTTAATTTCTCAAACTGAATATAAACATGAGAATTTATAAAAGCTTAAGCATAGATTTAAATTCAAAGCTCGTAACTGAAATCATAAAAAACTTAAATAATAATTATAAAATTTCTTTTCTCTCAAATTTGCTTTTCTTTTTAAAGCTGTTTCTTGATATCTTTCAAAAAATACCATAGTATCCCTAAATTTGGGGTCACGTGACGATTTTGAACTGACACTAAATGTGACAACTCTGCTATGAGACATCTCGCGGCTATATGCGGAATTTTCCAGGGTTAACCATAATACTCGAAACATTACCCCACATTAGCAAAGACGACTTGACTGACAGACTCGGACACTTGTCCCCCTAGGTTAGTGAATTATCTAACAGGACCCAATCCGAATCTCACTGTACTTACATCCGGAGGGCCCTGTCTGGCACCCCAACGGATCCCTCCTAATCCTACTTAATGGGCTAAGGGGAATTCGCGGAGTGAACCCTTAAAATCTTTTCTTACTTATAAAAACTAGAATGGGTTGGATTTTTTTTTCAAAATTTTTAATAATTAAAAAATTTGACAGCACAACAGTTGCACTTTTAACTTAACCAAAATAACCTACAAAGCTAAATACACTTCCATATACTTTTATTATTCCAACCCAACTTCTTTTGCCTCAAACATACTTATTATGGCATAAATCAAATTTCCATTTCGTTAATAATCAAAAGCATAAAATAATAAATCAAATGCAATTTCATACATAATTAATTTACCACTCATTTATGATTTAAACATATATTTACATACGATTATTTTCAAATACAAAACGTGCACAATATATTATTACAGAAGCATGGTCATGTCGTTACCCACTTACTCTTCTGGAGGAGCCTTTTGCTATTGGTCACCCACTTCGATACCTGAGGAGGTTTTTAAATATAAAAACATAAAATAATGAGCTATAGGAGCTCAGTGAGTGCTTAATTTCTTTTTAACTTAAATTATTTTATTTCTTAAATACCTCCTTAAAACGGTTTAAAATTCATTTACAATTCTTAAAATTTCTTATAAGTTCCAAAGCGTACCTAAAACTTCTCATAAACTTGGTGAGTGCAAATCCATAAACCACATATATGCATAAAACTTTTTCATAAAACTTATAAAATCGTAGAACCCATAAAAGTATCGAAATACTTATAAAACTTATAATTTAGAAAATAATTTGAACTCATACATACATAACATTCCATAAAAACTTAAAAATTATTAAACATATAAGAAATTCTTATTTCTTAAGCTTTCTAAAGTTTGAATATTCAATTTCAAAACATACGTAGAGATCTTTAAAGCTCATGTATAAATCAAACTTCATGTAGCTCATATCTTAAAATGAAGACTTAAACCTTACTTCGATCGTAAACTATACAAATGAAAATTATAAACCCTTAAATGCGGAAAGTCTTATATAAAACTTTTAAATTAAACCATATCTTGAAACTTAAATATACATATAGATTTCATATAGAACTTATGGTGCACAACATATATAAGAATTGAAATCTCAATTCAATGTATAACTTAAAATAGAATTTCCATAAAGCATCATAAATATTCATAAAACGCCGTAGAAAAATTATGGATTGGAGAAAACTTAGTTTCATTTGATCGTAAAGCATAATTAAAACATATTAGATATTTTTCTTTGTTTTCAATACTTAGAATACTTACTTAATTTTTGAAAAGCACCATTCGTACCCTGTAATACTTACAACCACGCGATAGCTATGATAACGCTAACCGACGTGGAGTCACGTGGCGCTTTTATTAGACACCAACCGCGACACTTGCTTACTTACAAAGGCATCTCGCTGTTATGTGCGGAATGTTACATCGCTAACCATAACACGAGATAATATCCTACAAAAATAGAGGTGACACGACAGACTTAAATCCCCCCTGAGTTAGTGACGCATCCCCCCCTGGACTTGCTATACTGTTGTGGGACTACCGATCGAGTCTAAAACTTACTTATAATGGTGGGTATACGTATGGCCTGTGAAAATCCATTTTGTTTTCTCACTTAGTGCAAAAGCACAAAAACTCTTTTATTGAAGTGCAATAAGCACTAAACCTTAATTCAAAATGCATACGATAAAAAAAAAAATCATATTTTAAAATGCATAAGGTTTAAATTTCATTTTCTTAGTGCATAAGACACAAAATATTCTTTTGTTAAGTGCCAAAGGCACAAATAACTTATCCTTTAAATCCATAAATATCGTTTTCATTTGCTTACATATAAAACATAGCTTAATTCATAAAAAGAACTTAAACTCAACTTAAATTTCAAATTAAACAACCTCATACTCATAAAATCATAAATATCAAAATCTCTATAACAACGTCATATAATTTAAAATACTTATGCCAAGTGTTAAAATGACAATTATACTTACAAAATGCTTACATATATATATATATATATAAAGTCGCTTAACCCTCACCATAAAACTTATTCTTATACCATTTCCAACTAATTAAAATTTCTTCAAAACAAAATATAGTATTCACATGAAATCTTCCTTATCACATTCAAATATGATTGCAAGCACTAAAAAAAAAAAGTGAAACACTTATAATAAAACTTTCTTATGATTTTCAATTATAATTGCAATTTACTTCAAAGCAAAGTAAAGCACTCACATTAGATTTTCCTTATACTTTTTCGAATCTCATTTTAAATATTTCAAAATAGAGTGCAACACTCACCTTAATCTCAAGCTCGGCATTAGGAGCTTCAAAGGCCCTTTGCTCATTCCGCCTACTTGTCCTTCATCTACACATCATATATTCGCTTAGAATAGGTTAAACTTAACCACCCAAAACTCATTACATAGCTTAGAACTCAATTAATTCACTTGAAGACTATTTTGCCAACTTACTTCCCTATTTGGTTTCAACCTAACCGAAGCTTTAAAATTCCATTTTCTTTGCATGAATCCTACTTATCCTTACCCAGGAACACCTAAATAGACACGAAACCATCATACGAAGCTTGGAACAAAAATTGGTCTTTTTAGACCTCCCTTGGCCGAATGTAACACAGCCACCCTATCCATTGATTTTCTTCACTTAATTTTTACTCCACACATCCTCTTGACTCACATTCAGATCACCCATAAAACGGTTCTAAAAAAATTCCAACTTTCGGGTATTCAAACCTAGGAAAACCCTATTTTTTCATCATTTTTTAAATACCATTTTCATCATTTTCTTCTTTCCTTAATGTTTCCTTAATGTCATTCATACTTAAACATATTCATTTAATGCATGGAAACACATACATGGGGTGATATTCCATGGTATCCATTAATGCCCTTCACCTTAAGTTATAATGGCCAAATTCTCCAATTTAATTTCTACCATTATATAAGCTTTTCATAAGTTTCCTTATCACCTTTTCAACATGGAATCACACTTAATATCATCAAATACCATTGGTTTCCATACTTCTCTCAATATGCTCTTACATGGCCTATCACTTAAACAATTCATTTCATTCAACTTTTGCATTTTTCTTCACTTAGGCATTTCATCAAACACTTGGTGTGCACTAAATTAACTTAAAAGCCAATTCAATCAACTTAATAGTTATTCCAAGAAAACCCTAACACATCAAACCTCATGATTTCCATATAGTTTATACTTATTTTTGGTGTCATAAAACTCCACTTAAATCATGTATAAAAGCCCATATAAAAAAACCCAACCAAACACCACACAAACATCATGAACAACATCATGGAAACAACTTAAAAAGTGATGGAATTTTACCTATTTTGGCTTTGATGTTGTTCCAAGTTTGTTTTTCTTGCTTAGGATGACTTGAGATCTTGATTGGAGGCTTAAAAATGGATTGAACAAGCTTGATTCACCATCCTTCATTGCATGGCCGATCACTCTCTTCCTCCCTTTCTCAACTCTCGGCTTTTAGTTTGTGTTTGTGTGTGTTTTGTGTGTTTTGGTGCGAAAGTGGAGCAAAAGTAACTAAGTCCACTTATTTATACATTTAACAATTCCATAATGACCATCATGTCCATCATGTCCCTTAATTAATTAGATTTTTGCCCTTATCTCTTATTTATTTCACCTTGGCCCATGTCATGCAAACTTGTTTCAACTTGATCCTTAACTCACTTTCTCTTAATTCCAGCTTGACCCCAAGTAGAAAAACATATTTCATTTTAATCCCTTGTCATACTTACTATTCACTTAATACCATTTATAATTCATTCCAAAATAAATTTCAAATTAATTCTATGATCACCCATTCATCAAATTGACTTTACAATGCTCTAATTAGATCCCTTAGGACTCAATCCATGGCTTCAAAAAAAGTTCAAACGGAGTTTAGGTCAACAGTATTCACAATCCTGTCCATAAAGGTGTTTTCGTCGCGTAACTTTTGGAACCTTCAAAAACTATCCAAACGGACTCATTTTTACTCCATTTTAGTTTTATTGGGTCCTACTAACCATTCTAAATATTTTCAATTTTCCGGCGCTCGTCTCAAAATTTTACTATTTATCAGGTACTATTCACCCATAAATATTACTATTCATCTGTAAATCATAAAATGAAAGTTTGGGGTACTACATTATCCCTCCCCAGGACTGTGACAACTGATATGGGATAGACCAGTTGGGTCTAATCTAATTTGGAAATCTCTGAGGATATACTAATGATTTTGAAAACACTTTCCTTTCCTCAATTCAATCTGGAAAAGTTAGTTTCTGAAATTTCTTTTCAATAATCGCATAATTGCATATAAAATCATATTCTCATTTCAAACCATAGCTCATGCATATATCAATGCATCTAAATAAATTTCAAATAAGCAATGAATTTACTTAATCAAACTCAAAAATTTAAAATGCATTTAAAACTTAAAAAAAATAAAACTCACTCACAAAATGAGTAGCTATAAATGGCGCGTATGGAGCCCCTACTCCTCTCGCCTCAATTCCTGTGCATCCTCGTCACCTACCTTACATATGGATACGTAAATTTTCATTCGCGTCAACTGCCAGAAGCTCGAAATAGCCAAATTACACAATCAATCGTCCTTCAAATTAGTTTATCGCGCGATTCGATTTCTCTTTAAATTTTTGATATTTTCTTGATTTTCTAAGCTCCCAATAAGCGTTAATCCACTTATTTCTCAACTCATTTTTACTCAAAACCAACCAACAACAAATCGTAACAAAATCCGCTTCAAAATCAACTCAATCTTCAACGAAAACACTTTCAAAAACTTGAATACTTACCCCTTTTTCTTCCTCACGAAATCATCATCTTCCTCTTCGCGTTGAGCTCGTTTTGGGACTGATTTTTGGTTCGCGTTTGGGGTCTGCTTTGGTGGTGAAAATGGATGGGTTTTGGGCTGACTTTCTCCTCTTTCTTCTCCTCCGCGCGAGCTCCTCTTCCCCGGTCGGATTCTCTCTTCTTCCTCTCTGATCTGCCACCTCTGTTCTGGTTCAGCTTCGGTCACGTTTTAGCACTGTTTCGGTGAGGTTGCAGCTGGATTTGCGTCGATCTCTTCTCCTCCTTCTCCTCTCTTCTTCTCTTTCTCTCTCCCTAGCTCGATCGGCTTCGGTTTCGTCATCAGTTCTGTCATCGATCGTGTCCGATCTGGGGTCTGTCTCACCTGTCGTTTCTATTTTGCTTTGGTTTGTCATGGTCGATGAGCTTGGTTGCGTCGAGTTCGGCTGGTTGTGCTTGAGCTGGGTTCTGTAGGTTGTGCACATCGACAGCTCTTCGTCGTCGTCATCGTCGGGTTCATCTTCAAGCTGTCTTGGTCGGCTTTGGGTCGTGCGTGGAGGACTGGTTCAGCGAGCATCACGGTGTCGGGCTGAGCTAGTTAACGAGCTGCACGGTCTGTCGGCGTCGTCCTCTTCTTCTTCTTATTCTTCTTCTTTTTCTCTTCTTCTTCTTCTTCTTCTTTTCTTCTTATTCTCTCTCGGCTTGGTCGATTGTCTTTGGTCTGATTTTTGTTTTGTGATTCAACTTTTTGGCTTTATGTTTTCCTCCACAAACAACTCTAAAAATGACAGTCACATCCCTTAAAAAATTTCGTTCTCATCCCTTGGCTAATCTTATATTCGATTTAGTCATTTGTCACCTTAAATAATTACTCGATTTTGTTCACCATTTTATCCTTCCGTCTAATCTCCGATCGAGTTTAAATCGATCTCTATGGATTCCTTAAAACTTTAGGTGCTTCCATGAATCATTTAGGGTCTCCAATAGTTATTTAGGGACTATTTCCAAGGAAATCCGTAAAATTACAATAGAAGGCTTATATTTGTACTCAGCGCATATCATGAAATGAAATATTCAATTTGCTTTTGAAATTGCATAAATTTGGTTGTGGTTGATTTGTGGATTGAAATGAGGGCCTGAGGTTCAGAAGTTGAGAAACTTATTTACATATGAAGTGTATAGGTTTCTTGATGTTTTCTTACAAGGTGGATTTTTAGAAATGTAGCCATCGTGCTGTCAAAATTTTTATAAACCCTATCTTATAAATATGCTTTAAAAAGCGAAAATTCCAACCGAGTCCCACATTACAAAAGGTTTATAAATAGTTTAGAAAAGGATTTTCAGTTAAAAGAAAATGGCTTAACCCCACGGAAACCTTTCGATCGGAGCAGATCTCGACTGAAAGGCTACCGTGGGGTGCTGGACGAGTCGCTTGGAGGATTAGAGGTTAGGGACCCATTAGTACTATGATTCGGCAAATGTGGGAAGTTAAGTCCAAAATATATTAGGCCATATAAGACCATTGACAGAGTTGGAGGGGTGGCGTATTGATTGGAACTACCGCCTGAACTCGCCAGAATTCATAATGTTTTGGGCAAATTACACTAAAGTATCCGGACCTATCGAATTATTACAGTCATTATGCGAGTTTTATCTAAATTACACATAACTACCTTTGACTTGGATTGACTAACGACCAATTAACGGTAAAATTAATGCTCAAGGGTAAATTGGTCTTTTTATATATCAAATAATATATAGGATATTATTTAGACAAAACTCTCTCTCTCTCCTTCTTTTTCTTCTTCTTTGGCTCATCATCTTCTTCTTCTTCTTCTTCTTCTGCTCGTCTTCTTCTTCTTCTTCTTCTTCTTTTTCTGCTTGTCTTCTTCTCTGGGTTCGAAGGAACCCAGATCTAGGTTCCATTAGAACCCAAAAACTGGGTTCCATTCGAACCCAGTTTCTGGGTTCGAAGGAACCCAGATCTGGGTTCCACTGGGTTCGAATGGAACCCAGAAACTGAGTTCATTCGAACCCAGAACTGTTGGTCATCTTCTGTTCTTGTTTTTTTTTTCTTTTTTGCGTGGTGGTGGGTGGTTGGTTGTTTGATTGTGTGGTAATAGTTGGTTCACAGTCATGGTTCGAAAAAACTGGGTTCAAAACTTTTGTATTTTTGGTGATTGTGTGGTGATGAGGAGGATGCGTGATTCAGGGTGATAGGGATTTCGTGATGGTTTGATGGGTTCATGACTGTGAACCCAGTCGAATCTAGGTTCAAACCCAGATGTCCAGAAGAAGATGATGATGAACAAGAAGCAGAAGAGAAAGGAGAACAGAGATGATAAGGGCATTTGTGTCATTTCATTCTAAAAATGTTGTCAAACTGTTAAATTTGACCAAGTCAACTAACGGGAGGGTATTTATCTGTAATTAACGATAAACTCACACCATTGATGTAATAATGTGATATGTGAAGGTACTTTAGTGTAATTTTCCCTAATGTTTTTCATGTTTCTATGCTTCACAAATATATAGAGAATCCTTCACACATATTGCCGAAACAACCGATGGAGTTAAGAGAAAATCTAACATACGAGGAGCAGCCAATCCAAATCCTCGACCGTAGAGAACAAGTTTTTACAGCAAGGTCATTCCATTGGTTAAGGTTCTATGGAGGAATCACGCAATGAAGGAAGTCACCTAGTAACACGAGGAACAGATGCAAAGTCAGTACCCTTACCTTTTTGAGACAGGTACGTTTATTTTTTTTTAAATTTCAAGGATGAAATTTTCATAAGGATTGGTGAATTGTAAAACCTAGAATCTCTTTTCTATGCGAAATAAAAATCTTTCTGATGAATAGTGCTTTTGGGGTGAGTAGAGATTTGTAGAGGATGGACCCCAAAAGAAATAAAAAATATCTAGAATAGGAATTAGAGTCTAAAGAAACTGAAACGGATAAAAAATGAGTCCGTTCAAGTGGATTTTGAGAGCTCCGAAAAGTTTTGGACGAAAATACTTTTTTTTTGGAGAATAATGAGTGTTGATGATTTTACATCCCTTTAAATTTTTTTAAAGCATGAAATTGACAGATAAAATGCCCAATTAGAGTATTACATGGTCAATTTGAAGATGTGATGACCATAGATTTTTGAAATTTAATTAGACAAGAATGTTGAATAAATTCATTAAAGGGCAAAATTAGACATTTCCAAGTCAAGCATACATGAATTGTGTGTGAGTATTACATGGACTGAAATCAAGAGCATGATCCATGTGAAGTAAAAAGTAGCCAATAAGGGAGTGCCAAACTAAAAGTAAAAAGTGGTGACTAATTGGTTGACATGGAACTAGTAATTTGCATGGTTTAGTTAGTTTAATTGTTATTTAGCAAATGGACCAATTAAATGATGCGAACACCATATATATCGATACGACATCCACAATCAAATTGAAACACAACCCCAAGAAAGATTAAAACAGGTTTATAACGAAAACTTTGACCCATTGATTATGTCATTCAAGAACCAAAATTATAAAAAATTTTGACCCATTGAATATATGATAATCAAGAACCAAAATTATAACAAGAATGATATTGACGCCACCCCCAAGACATAGATGAGAAGGTAGGAGATAAGTCATGGTTTCGATCGCCACAAGCATAGCTTGATAAGATCACATGTTCAATAATGAACAAAAGAGAAACAAATCTCTCAATTACTTTATTCCATCAACAACTCTTCAAAATTTAGGTTTAATAAGCCTTATATAGGCACACAATCCTAATCCTTATTGGAAACTAAACAAAATCCTATTTTTAATTGACTTTGACTTTCCTAATCCTTATTGGAAACTAAATAAAAACCCTATTTTTAATTGACTATGACTCTAACTTTGACTCTGACTCTGACTTTGACTTTGACTTTTCCTAAACACACTCATATTGGGTTTTTAATTTAAATAAATGACTCAGCCCTATAATTAAAAGCCTAATAAATTAAACAATCCCCATAATACAAATTAACCCCAAATTAATTAAAACCCAATTAACTTCAGTTTGCTTCCAATTGTCTTCAATTAGCGTTCAAAGCCTTCAAGATTAAGCACAATCGTCTTTAATTGCCTCGTTGTCCAATTGTATCTTTGTCTTCCATGATTGATATCTTGGTTTCCATCATTAAATGCTAGTGTTTGTATAACTAATAACTTGTTTGACATTATAGAAATAGTTAAGGGTAAATTGGTCAATTGAAAGGAAACCTATATAAAGTTGAAGGGGGCATGAGATGGAAGGAAAAATTGAAAGGAAAATCGAGAGAGAGAGAGAGAGAGAGAGAGAGAGCTATTCGGCCAAGAGAGAAAGGGAGGAGGAAAGGGAATTCTTGCATACTTTTGATGCCAAACTAAGTGAATTCATACTAGTGGGTGCTAGGGCAAGGACAAAGTGAAGAGAAAAAGCTAAGTAAGTTTATTTTTCTTTGGTATTTTGATGGTTTCTTGGAGGCATGATAACTTAATGAATTTATGAAATTGTTGGCATGTTTAGAAGTAGATTTAGTCCTAAACAAAGGGGAGAGTTGAAAGGGAACTCAAACGAAGCAAGTAGGCAAGGAAGTGATCAAGGTAAGTAAATTGCAAGAACTTCATTAAGTTGATGTTAGGGCATTAGATGAATTATGGTATGATTTGAAGGTTATTGGAACCATGAAAATGAAAGAAACATATTGAAGATGTGATGTGTTATATTCGGCTGAGATAGGGTGGTAGCATTCAAGATGAAATTCAACCACTTTAGGGTGTTTTTATGGTGTTAAGCAAGTTTGTGAAAAGAAAATGGAAAGAAAGGAATGTTAGAATGCTAGTTTAAATTTATGTCAAGAATGAGAAGTTTAGTGTTCTTAGCTTTCTAAATTTAAATTGGATGAGTTAGGGCAATTAGAATGGAATTCATGTGATTAGAGTGATGGATACTAAATTAGAATGTGCTTTGTAGGTGAAAAGGAAGCAAAGAAATCAAGGGAGAATTGTTGAAGGTTATTCTAACCAATTGGAGGCAAAGTGAGTGTAAAATTATTTTATAATGCTAAATGCATGGTTAGCATGTTTTAAGTGCTTTTATGAATGTTAAAATATCTTTGAAATTGAAATGAAATTCATTAAATGTAGGCTCACGATTTTGTTTTAACATTTTCTTTAATATAAAATTAGTTGTGTTGGGAGATGTTAACCCTAACAAATATGATTTCTGAAAATAATACTAAAAGTTAGGTGGAGACCATTTGGACGTTTCTAAAATCAACGAAAAATAAATAATGTGGTTTGAATAAATTTTTATAGTTTTGAGTAAACCAGAAATAATAGTATATTATTGAAATTAAGTAACGGCAATAATTTTGAATCTGGAAAATGATGTTTTGATTTATTAGAGTATAAGATACGAATGGGGATCGAAGAAATATCAAAGAAATGATATTAATAACTCAATTGGTTAAAGAGATAGGCAAGAGAATTTTGGAATCACAAAGTATGGAAAGATTGTAGAGAAATAAAAGGCAAATTTGCCAAAATAAGTTAATGGCATGTGATGTAATTATATGTCAAACTTAAGGGGCAATTAGTTAACTTAAGAATAGATATAGAAATAGGAGAAGTTGCTGGAATTTTTGAGAGAGAGCAGAGGTTGAAGTTGGCAGAACTAAGAAAAAAGAAACTGCAGGGGAAATTCAGCTGGAAAGAAATCTGGACAGCACCTGCACTTCACATTCTTCAAGCTGAATTTGAGTGGATTTTTAACCACTAAAAGGTGGAGCCTAGGAAAGATATCTAGCAAATGTAAGTGGTTTATCAAGTGAACAAGTTGAGTTTCCATGGTGTGATTGTGAGATAAAATCTGGACAGTAAAGCTGTCCAATGCTGTCGAATTTTTATTTTGGTGATTGATGAACTTTTATGCATGGATTTAGAATTTGGAGGCTTCAAACTTGGAGGGAAACAAGTCTAGGGATCCAAGATCAATTGGTAAGCACTCTAATGAAAGTAAATTCTTGGATTATATGTTGATTGATGTTGTTTAAGAATATTAGTTTATTTACCAATGGATTGTGATGAATGTTGATGTGAAATTGAGTTTGAAAATTTAAAGAAGAGTTGAGGTTGCATGTTGAATGATGTACGACCAAGGTGGGAATATGGGGATTCAATTTGAGTTTATGTATTTGAAATGTTTTGATGCATGAAAAAGTATAGAAAGAGCAAGAAGTAGTGTTGAAATGCAAAAGCTTATGTGAGGTGGGCATGGATGTGTGGTTCGGCAAAGGATAGGGGCTGGTATTATGTCATTATTTTTTATTTGGTTTGAATGTTTTGGATGATTAAATGAATGGTATTGAAGCTGAATTTAGTGTGAAATGAAAATGAAATCTATTGGAATTTGTCCATGGTGTTTGTTCGGTCAAAAAGGGGACTGTTTTGGATGGATGATTAGTTTGATTTGTTTTGGTATGATTCATGGGCTGTTTAGTGATAGTTATGGCATGAAATTGAAATTGAAATGTGATTTGTAAGTGAAGTAGAAGCAAGAAAAGAGCCTTGAGAAATTCATTCAAGGGGGTTGGAAAGCATCTTATGAGTGCAATAATTATTTAGTTTTAAATTGCTTCCTTACCAAGTTATTTCAATTGTATTCTTATAAGCTTTTAAATTCAATAATTTTTTTTATGCTTTAAGGTATATTTGAAATGTATATTAGCATTTTATTGAAAGCATTGATGATGGATGGTTTAAACACTTAGTAAGAAAATGTCTTTAGTATTTTGAAAGTAATATGCTTTCATGCACCTAAAATTGCATGTTTTAAAGAAAGAGATATTAGTTTATAAACTCTTCATGTATGAAGTAAAAAGGCATGTTTCTGGTATTTCAAAAACAATATACTTCATATTTTAGCATGATTAAATTTAAAAGTGATATAAGGAATGTTTTCAATGGCCAATGGCTTACCTCGAAAGTTAAGGAAATAAAGTTAAAGGATAGACCCGACCATAGAATCCCATATGTGTGCGGCAAGTCATTGGGGGTTGTTGCTAACTTGGGAGGGTTGAGTCTGTCGAGTTTCCTTCACACATATATGATGATATTTGTAAGCCCTCAACCTTATTTACGGATGAATAGTAATATTGTCGGGTGAATACTATCTCTAAGTGAATAGTATCTGATAAATAGTGAAATTTTGAGACGGACCCGGGGAAAATCAGAAACATCTAAGATGATTATTATGACCCAATAAAACTGAAACGGAGTAAAAATGAGTCCGTTTGGCTAGTTTTTGAAGGTTCCGAAAGTTACTCGATGAAAACACCCTTATGGACAGGATTGTGAATATTGTTGACCTAAACTCCGTATGAAATTTTTTCGAAGCCATGGATTGAATTCTAAGGGATCTAATTAGAGTATTATGAGTCAATTTGATTAATGGGTGATCATAGAATTAATTTGGAATTTATTTCGGAATGAATTGTAAATAGTATTAGTGAATAGTAAGTATGACAAAGGATTAAAATGAAATAAGGTTTCCTACTTGTGGTCAAAGTGGGATTAAGAGAAAGTGAAGTAAGGATCAAATGGAGATAAGTTTACATGGAATGGGTCAAGACGGAATAAATAAGACTTAAGTGCCAAAAATTAATTAGATAAAGGATATAATGGTCATTATGGGAATTGTTATAAATATATAAACAAAAGTTAGTGGAAAATTGAGACCATTCTTTCCACCAACACAAGCAAACCCGAGAGCACAAATCAAAGAGAGAACAGAGAGGCGAGAGAGGTATGTATGTGTGTGTTCGGCCAAAACTAAAAAGGGGTGATCAAAGTTGATTCAAGTGATTTTTGAGTTTCCAATCATCCAATCAAGCTTCCCTAAGTTAACAAATCAAACTTGAAGCAAGAATCAAAGCCAAATAAGGTTAGTTTATTCATTTTGAACTTCTTGTTGTATTGGTTTGTGTTGGTTATTTGATGATGTTTGAGTTGGTTTTTATCTATGTTGAGAGATGATTTATTAGAGACTTGAAAGCATGTGAAAGATGGCATGGAAATCTATTAAAATTGATGAGCTAGAGTTGGCTTGAGATAGAGATTAGGTTGGTTTTGGATTGGAAATCAATTGAATAAAATGTAGACTAAGTGTTTGACAAAATGTCCAAAAGAATCAACATGAAAATCTTGAAAGAAATGAACTTAGGCTATATTAGTGCTTGTAAAACCATATGGAGAGGTATGAGAATCCAATGAAATGGAGGTGTTTTAAGCAAGATTTGATGTTGTTTAAGTTACAAACAAACCTATGAAAATGCTTGGAATGGAATTAGAAAAACTTCCATTGTAAGGCTTTGTAATGCACCTATGAAGAGCATTATGAGTTGTCATGGAAAACCACTTCTTTTATGAGTTTGATTGAATTGTATGAGTAGGTTAGAGTGTGTATAACACTAGGTAAGAAAGAATTAAGTTTTAGGATGCAACATGCGAGAAAGCCCCCTAAAAATTGATGAAAAAATGAGGTTTTTCTTATATTTCGATAACCAAACGATATCAGAACTCGACGAAATTTTACAGGTGACCACATTGGGAGATAAAAAGAGTGTGGGAAAAGAATTGGAGCAAAAGCATGCACGGTTTGGGCTGTGCATTCAATTCGGGTTTGAGGGGTCTAAAACCACCATTTTGAGTTCCAAGCTTCAATTTATGATGGAAAGCATATGGGGACGCTCCTTGGTGTATATAAAAAGGATTCATTTAAAAAAAATGGGAATTTGGAGCATGAATCAAAGAGAAATTAAAAGGAGAAGCTACTAGTGTAGAGAGAATTTTATGGAGTTAGTATAGTTAGGTGCATCTTTGCATTGTCTATTGAGCACATTCTAAGTGTGCTTATCATGTGTAGGTAAAATGGAAGGAAGCGGAACCAATGAAGACTATTGGAGCTCACTTAAGGAAATTTAAAGTTAAGGTGAGTGCTAAAATGATTTTTCAAAGGTTATGGTTGTTTCAATATTTCAACGTTTTATAAGTTTGTTGGCCATTTTAGAAATGGATATGAGTATTGTTATTGATATCCTAAATTGTATGAAAAGGTGTTGCATTTATGATTTTACAAATATGAATTCTACTTTTAAATGAAGTTTAAGTTTTAAGCTTTATAGGCAATTGAAATTAAGTTTTGTTGTTGTTCAAAGGGAATGAGATTTGAAAGTTTTAAGGAAGATTTCTATTGTGAATGTTTAAGTGATTTCGTATATAACTTTATGATTGTTTTAAGTGTTTAAATATTTTATAATGTAGGTTTACCATTTTTAAATGTGAAATGAGTATTTTAATTTCTATTATGTTTTGTGTGGAATAGTTAAGTATTTATGAATTCCTAAGTATGATTTTATTTGGAAATGAAATTAAAGTTTTGGTTTTTGAGTTTTATTAGCCAATGAGGCTATAATATATAAGTATGTATTAAAAAGTGAGGTTTGTAAATTCAAAGGTTTAAGGCGAAAACAAACAATATATTTAAATGTTTTTACATGATTAAGATAAGCCATTTTGGGCTTTTTGCCCTTAGCAAGGACAATTTGCGCTTTTGCACTTAAAGATATAGATTTTGGTGCCTAACGCACCTAGAATTCAAATTTTTGTGCTTATCGCACTCATATGAGAAATTTTGTGCTTTCGCACCAAGTAAAGAAAAATAAGTTTTCAAATGCCATAAGCATACGCATCCTTATAAGTAAGTTTAAGACCTGGCCGGTATATCCTACAATAGTATGACAAGTCCAGGGGGAATGCGTTACTAACTTAGGGGGGATTTAAGTCTGTCGTGTCGCCTCTACTTTTGTGGGATATTATCTCGTGTTATGGTTAGCGATGTAACATTCCGCACATAACTATGGGATGTCTTTGTAAGTAAGTAAGTGTCACGATTGGTGTATGTTAAAAGCGCCACGTGACTCCACATCGGTTAGCATATCATAGCTATCGCGTGGTTATAAGTATTATGGGATACGAATGGTGCTTTTTGAAAGCAAAGTAAGTGTTTGAAATATTAAAAACAAATAAAAGCATTTCTAGGTTTTAATATAAGTGATCTCTAAGTGCTTAGCATTCTGTATGCTTTTCTATTTATAAGTTTTATAAATTCTCTACATGTATTATGCATTGAAATAAATATATTTTGTATAAAGTTTTATGAATCCATGAATTTTATGAGTTTTGGCATATGGTTGTATGTATATATTAATTTAAAATGTGATTTAATTCATAAGTTAGATATGAATTTTAAGCGCTTATGAATTTATAGTTTTTTATATACATGCGTTGTAATTTAAACAGAAATTTATGCTTTTTAAGTTGTAGGTTATGTGGAATTCTAAATATATGTGAGTTTAAAGTTTTTATTGTATGCTTTGAAATTGAATATTTAAATTTTGAGAAAGTTAAGAAATAAGAAGTTGTTTATATGTTTTATAAATTTATAAGTCTTTATGAAACTTTATGCCTATGTAAGTTTAAATTACTTTTCAACTTATACACCTTACATATATTTTAAGCCCTTATGAATTTCATGTTTTATAAGTTTAATTAAGGTTTTATGTAATTATGTACTTTATTTAAGAAAATAGGAAGTCTATTTATAAGCTTATTAATCCATAAGTTTTCTATGAAGTTTCAAGGAGCTATGAATTTTATGGATTTCCTATTCCACACTATGCTCTGAAATGAAATTTAAGATTGAAAAATTTTAAGAAGTAAAAATTATTTCCAAATGTTTTAAGGAGGTATTTTAAGAATAAAGTATTTTAATTGAAAAGAAATTAAGTACTCACTGAGCTCTCAAAGCTCACAGTTTTCTGTTTTTATGTTAAAAACCTCCTCAGGTGTTGAAGTGGGTGATCGATAGCAGAATGCTCCTCCAGAAGAGTAAGTGGGTGATGACACGACCATGATTCTATAATAATATATTGTTGCACATTTTGTATTTGAAACTAATCGTATGTAAATATATGTTTAAATTGTAAATGAGTGGTAAATTAATTATGTATGAAATTGATAAGTTTTGGTCACATTTAAAGCAAATGCATAAGTTACAACGTGTTTGAATTTTGATTTCATATTTTGGAATTTTAACGAAATGAATTTGTGATTTAAAATATATGTTTGAGGCTAAAGAAGTTGGGTTGGAAAAATAGAGGTATATGGAAGTGTATTTTTCCCATGCAGGTATTTTAAGAATGTTAAAAACGCAGCCTTTATGTTGTCGAATTTTTCATTTAAAAAAAAAAAAATCCAACTCATTCTAATTTCCTAAGTAAGAAAAGATTTTAAGGGTTCGCTCCACGGATTCCTTTTAGCGAAATTCGTAAGGTTAGGAGGATTCCGTTAGGGTGCTAGGCAGGGCCTTCCAGATATAAGTACGGTAAGATTCGGATTGAGTCCTGTCAATATTTCACACCACTTATGCGATAAAGCATTCCGCTTAGTGGAGGTGAGAGGTCTTAAGGAGTAAAAGTCACGTTGTACGGCAGTGGGCTAGTCGACATGTGACACCATCACATTGCGCAGCGCTGAGATAGTTGGCATGTGATATATGTTCTCTTAGGTATCCATTTGGTAAAATTTTAGCAGGTAAGCCATATTAGGAGATTTAAAGAAATTGAAAAATACCAGTTTAAATGCTTATCAATGCTTTACGATAAATCTTAGTATACTTCGCATTTTACGCCTTTATTTCAAAATGAGCAATAATATAATGTTTACATACATGTATAAGAGTTTTGAAAAGCCACTTGTGAAATGCATGAGATTTATATTTTTAGTATACTATCTAAAGATTTTATTCAAATGTTTTTAAGGATGTATTTTATAGAAATGTTGGTTTTATTAGCAAAGGATTATAAACCACTCACTGGACTTTATTAGCTCACCTTTTCTTCTATTGTTTGTAAAATAAAACCTCCCCAAGTGCAGGAACCAACACTCACAGTGCCAGATCTCCTACACAAGATTAGGTGGGCAAGCTTCGCCATGATACTCTAATGAAATCAAGTTGCATATTTTTGTAAAATTGTAAACAAATAACGATAAGTCTTTTGATGTAAAATTTATATGGTGTAAAAGCTTTTGATTTCCTTGTAAATATTTTGAGTTCATCCATGCAAAAAAATGTTTTTCCAGCTTGAACTAATTTTGTTGAATTAGAAAAATTGTGGTTAGGGTTTGGAATTGAAATGCACCAAAGGTCCTTTGGAAGTTGATACGATGTTTGAAATGTTTATAAAAGTGCTATTTTAAATTGCAGGTGTTTTATAAAAATTTTGGGAACCTTGAAAAAAAGTCGTAGTGCTGTCGAAATTTTAGCGTAAAAATGATTAGTTTTGAAAAAAAAAAAGTGATTTTTTCCAATTCTTCTAAATGATTGCTAAAGGAAAAAGTTCTATTTGGTTCGCTCCTCGGAACCTTTTTAGTCCCATTAGTTAGGGTCTAGGAGGTTTCTATTAGGATGCCAAGTAGGTCCTTCCGAATTCCAGAAAGTGGGAATTCGGAATAGGTCATGTCATAGATGTAAGCCCTCAACCTTATTTATAGATGAATAGTAATATTTTCGAATAAATAGTGTCTCAGGGTGAATAGTATTCGATGAATAGTGAAATTTTGAGATGGACCCGGGGAAATTCGAAAACATCTAGAATGATTAGTATGACCCAATAAAACTGAAACGGAGTAAAAATGAGTTCGTTTGAGTAGTTTTTGAAGGTTCTAAAAGTTACCCGACGAAAATGCCCTTATGGACAGGATTGTGAATATTGTTGATCTAAACTCCGTTTAAAATTCTTTTGAAGTCATGGATTGAGTTCTAATGGATCTAATTAGAGTATTGTAAAGTTAATTTGATGAATGGGTGATCATAGAATTAATTTGGAATTTATTTCGGAATAAATTGTAAATAGTATTAAGTGAATAGTAAGTATGACAAAGGATTAAAATGAAATAAGTTTTCCTACTTGTGGTCAAGTGGGATTAAGAGAAAGTGAAGGAAGGATCAAATGGAGATAAGTTTACATGGAATGGGTCAAGATAGAATAAATAAGACTTAAGTGCCAAAAATTAATTAGATAAAGGATATAATGGTCATTATGGGAATTGTTATAAATATATAAACAAAAGTTAGTGGAAAATTGAGACCATTCTTTCCACCAACACAAGCAAACCCGAGAGCACAAATCAAAAAGAGAAAAGAGAGAGGCGAGAGAGGTATGTATGCGTGTGTTCGGCCAAAACTAAAAAGGGTGATCAAAGTTGATTCAAGTGATTTTTGAGTTTCCAATCATGCAATCAAGCTTCCCTAAGTTAACAAATCAAAATTGAAGCAAGAATCAAAGCCAAATAAGGTTAGTTTATTCATTTTGAACTTCTTGTTGTATTGGTTTGTGTTGGTTATTTGATGATGTTTGAGTTAGTTTTGGTGGGAAGTTTTTATCTATGTTGGGAGATGATTTATTAGAGACTTGAAAGCATGTGAAAGATGGCATGGAAATCTATTAAAATTGATGAGCTAGGGTTGGCTTGAGATAGAGATTAGGTTGGTTTTCGATTGGAAATCAATTGAATAAGATGTAGACTAAGTGTTTGACAAAATGTCCAAAAGAATCAACTTGAAAATCTTAAAAGAAATGAACTTAGGCTATGTTAGTGCTTGTAAAGCCATATGGAGAGATATGAGAATCCAATCAAATGGAGATGTTTTAAGCATGATTTGATGTTGTTTAAGTTACAAACAAACCTATGAAAATGCTTGGAATGGAATTAGAACAACTTCCATTGTAAGGCTTTATAATGCACCTATGAAGAGCATTATGAGTTGTCATGGAAAACCACCTCTTTTATGGGTTTGATTGAATTGTATGAGTAGCTTAGAGTATGTATAACACTAGGAACGAAAGAATTAAGTTTTAGGATGCAACATGCGAAAAAGCCCCTAAAAATGGATGAAAAAGTGAGGTTTTTCTTAGATTTCGATATCCAATCGATATCGGAATTCGACGAAATTTTACGAGTGACCACATTGGGAGATAAGAAGAATGGGAGAAAGAATTAGAGCAAAAACATGCACTGTAAGCCCTCGATCTTATTTATGGATGAATAGTAATATTTCGGGTGAATAGTATTCGATGAATAGTGAAATTTGAGACAGACCCTGGAAAATCGAAAATATTTAGAATGATTAGTAGGATCCAATAAAACTGAAATTGAGTAAAAATGAGTCCGTTTGGGTAGTTTATGAAAGTTTCGGAAATTACTCGACGAAAACGCTTTTATGGACACGATTGTGATTACAGTTGACCTAAACTTTGTTTAAATATTTTTCGAAGCCATGGATTAAGTCCTAAGAGATCTAATTAGAGTATTGTAAAGTCAATTTGATGAATGGATAATTATAGAATTAATTTGGAATTTATTTTGAAATGAATTGTAAATAGTATTAAGTGAATAGTAAGTATGACAAATGACTAAAATGAAATAAGTTTTCCTACTTGTGATCAAAGTGGGATTAAGATAAGGTGAAGTAAGGATCAAATGGAGATAAGGTTACATGAAATGGACAAAAATAGAATAAGCAAAAACTAAGGGCCAAAGTATAATTAATTAAGGGACATAATGGTCATTATAGAATTGTTAAATGTATAAATAGGTGGACTTAGTCAATTTTGCTCCACTTTCTTGTCAAAATACTCAAAACACACACAAACACACACCAAAAACCAAGAGCAAGAGAGAAATGGGGGAGAAGGTTCGGCCATGCAATCCAAATGGGTAATCAAGTGATTTTCATTCAACTTTCAAGTTCAAATCAAGTGATCAAGCCTAAGCAAGAAAAACAAACTTGGAACAAGATCCAAGCAAAACAAGGTTAGTTTTATGGTTTTTGGAAGTTGTTTCAATGATGTTGTTATGATGTTTGTGTGATGTTTTGGTGGGGTTTTTGATATGGGTTTTTATGTGTGATCTAAGTTGAATTTTATGAGACAAAAACTAAGTATAAATCTCATGGAAATCACTAAGTTTGAGGAGCTAGGTTTTGGTGGGAGAATCAATGAAGTTGTATGGAAATTGTTTGAATGAAAAGTGCCCACCAAGTGTTTGATAAAATGCCTAAGTGAAGAAAAATGAAAAAATAGAATGAAATGAATTGTTTAAGTGATAGGCCATGTACAAGCATATTGAGGGAAGTATGGAACCAAGGCCACATGACGTTATTAAGCATGATTTCATGTTTAAAATGTGATAAGAAAACCTATAAAAAGCTTATACGATTATACGATTAGTTGAAAAGCTTATAAGAATAGTAGAAATCAATTTAAGTACCTTGTCTTTTTATGACTTTAGGTGAAGGGCATTGATGGACATTATGTAATACCATCTCATGTATATGTTTTCATGCATTAAATAAGTACGTTTGAGTATGTGTGGCATTAAGGAAAGTAGAAGTAAGATTTTAGAATGAAAATAGTGAAAATTGCACTGAAAAAGTGATGAAAAAATGTGGTTTTTCCTAGTTTTCGCCATCCGTTTGTTGGAATTTTTTAGAGCCGTTTTACGAGTGATCTAAATGCGAGTCAAGAAGATGTGTTGAGCAAGAAAGAAATGAAAAGCAGTCCTAGGTAAGAAGCTGCACCATATTCGGCCAAGGTGGGTTGAAAATGGTCACTTTTTGTTCTAGGTTTTGAATGATGGTTTTGGATGTATGAGGGTGTTCTTAGATAAGAATAAGTAAGATTTATGCAAAGAAAACGGAATTTTAACGCTTTGATTAAGTTGAAACCGAATAGGAAAGTAAGTTGGTAAAATAGTGATTCCATGAATTGGTTGACTTGTAAGTTATGTGATAAGCTTTTTGAAGCTAAAAGAAGTGTGTTTTAAGCAATTATATGATGTGTAGTTAAAAAGAAAGGAAGCAGAACTAAAGGAAGCCTGGGGAGCCCACCTAAGTAAACTTGAACCAAGGTGAGTGTTACACTTGATTTTGCAGTTTTTGAAATGGGATTTGGAAGTTATAAGAATATTATTACAAGTACTATATATGGTTTTGAAATGTTTGTGGTGGATTTATAAGTTTTTTTTTTTAGAATTAAATTATAAGAAAATTTCCTAAGTATTTTATCAAGTAAGCTATATATATGTTTACGTTTGTTTTGTATACGTATTGTTATTTTAATTATTCAAAATGAATGTTTTGATTTTTGACATTTTGTATGGAAGGTTATTATTTACAATTTTATAAGTATGAGTTTGTATGAAATAAAATTTAACTTTTAAGATTTAAGTTTTAAATTCCTTTTATAAATAGATTTATGTTTAATGTTATGATGGAAACCAAGATAGCAATCATGGAGGACAATGAGACAATTGGACATCGAGGCAATTAAAAAGTAATCGGGCTTAATCTTGAAGGCTTTGGGACGCTAATTGAATGCAATTGGACTTTATTAGGCTTCACAATATTGTTCAAGTTCAAGAACAAGTCCAAGAACATTAATCTTGAAGAAATCTTGAGTCTTGGGTGTCAATTATAATGCAATCGGACTGTTATTTAATTGTTTAATGTAAATTAGGCCTAATTTGTATTATAGGATTGTTTTAAATTTGTTTAATTTATTAGGCTTTTAATTACAGGGCTGAGTCATTTATTTAAATTAAAAGCTCAATATGAGTGTGTTTACGAAAAGTCAAAGTCAAAGTCAAAGTCAGAGTCAGAGTCAAAGTTAGAGTCATAGTCAATTAAAAATAGGATTTTTTTTAGTTTCCAATAATGTTTAGGATTGTATGCCTATATAAGGCTTATTAAACCTAATTTTAAAGGAGTTGTTGATGGAATAAAGTCATTAAGAGTTTTGTTTCTCTTTCGTTCATTGTTGAACATGTGATCTTATCAAGCTATACTTGTGGCGATCGAAACCATGACTTATCTCCCACCTTCTCATCTGTCTTGGGAGTGGCGTCAATATCATTCTTTTTATAATTTTGGTTCTCGATTATCATATATTCAATGGGTCAAAATTCTTTATAATTTTGGTTTCTGAATGACATAATCAATGGGTCAAAGTTTTCGTTATAAACCTGTTTTAATCTTTCTTGGGGTTGTGTTTCAGCTTGATTGTGGGTGTCGTATCTTTATATACGGGGTACACAACCCCAAGAAAGATTAAAACAGGTTTATAACGAAAACTTTGACTCATTGATTATGTCATTCAAGAACCAAAATTATAAAGAATTTTGACCCGTTGAATATATGATAATCGAGAACCAAAATTATAACAAGAATGATATTGACGTCACTCCAAAGACATAGATGAGAAGGTGGGAGATAAGTCATGATTTCGATCGCCACAAGCATAGCTTGATAAGATCACATGTTCAACAATGAACAAAAGGAGAAACAAATCTCTTAATTACTTCATTCCATAAACGACTTCTTGAAAATTTAGGTTTAATAAGCCTTATAGAGGAATACAATCCAAAACCTTATTGGAAACTAAATAAAATCCTATTTTTAATTGACTATGACTCTAACTTTGACTCTGACTTTGACTCTGACGTTGACTTTGACTTTTCCTAAACACACTCATATTGGGCTTTTAATTTAGGGCAAATTGCACAAACCTCCCCTGAGGTTTGACGAAATTGCACAAATATTAAGATGTTTGGGTAACTCGCACGGACACTACCTGAGGTTTAAAAAACTCTACACAAACCTCCCCTGTCGTCAGTCACCCGTTAGTCAAGCACGGCTAATTCAAAATTTTAAAGGGTAAAATGGTCAATTCACATATAATAAATATTTTAATTAAAAATAATATTTTTAATTACTAAACTAATATTATAATATTTAAAAAAAAAAAAAATCAAACCACCATCTTCTTCTACCCCCCTCATCTCCATCTTCTACATTTATGAAAATCATCAAATCATTCATCATCATCAAACCAACCAAATCAATTATCATCATCAAACAACCAAATCAAAGAAAAATATATTAAAGTCATGAAAATTGAAAATATTAAAAAAAAAAAAAAAAAAGCTTGATCTCCATGGGAGACCAGATCTGGTCTCCCATGGAGATCGACCGTCTCCATCGCTGGAGACGGCGGCGTCTCCAGCGATCGAGACAGCGACCAGCGATGCCGTCTCCATCGCTGGTCAGACGGCATCGCTGGTCGAGACCAGCGATGGTCATCGCTGGAGATTACTCCAGCGATGGATCTCCATCGCTGGTCTACGGCAACCAGCGATGCCGTCTCCAGACCAGCGATGGAGATCGCTGGTTTACGGCGACCAGCGATGCCATCTCCATCGCTGGAGTAAACTCCAGCGATGGATCTCCATCGTTGGTCTCGACCAGCGATGGTCATCGCATGGAGACGGCGACCAGCGATGCTGTCTCCATCGCTGGTCTACGGCAACCAGCGATGCCGTCTCCCCAGACCCTCCATCGCTGGTCTACGGCGACCAGCGATGCCGTCTCCATCGCTACTCCAGCGATGGATCTCCATCGCTGGTCAAGACCAACGATGGTCATCGCTGGAGTAATCTCCAGCGATGGAGATGCGGTCTCCATGGGAGACCAGATCTGGTCTCCCACCAGATCTGGTCTCCCATGGAGACCAGTTATTTTTTTCTTTTTTTTTAATTTTTTTTTGTTTTATTTTTAAATTAAATTAAAAAATATATAATATATTAATTTTAAGTTTATTGAAGGGTATTTTAGTCTTTTTATACTTTTAACCATAGACCATCAGAATTTAACCGTTGTTGACTGACGGTAAGGGAGGTTCGTGTAGAGTTTTTGAAACCTCAGGTAGTGTCCGTGCGAGTTACCCAAACATCGTAATATTTGTGCAATTTCGTCAAACCTCAGGGGAGGTTTGTGCAATTTGCCCTTTAATTTAAATAAATGACTCAGCCCTATAATTAAAAGCCTAATAAATTAAACAAATTTAAAACAATCCTATAATACAAATTAGGCCCAATTTATATCAAACAATTAAATAACCGCCCAATTGCATTATAATTAACACACAAGCCTCAAGATTTCTTCAAGATTGATGTCCATTGACTTGTTCTTGAACTTGAATAATATTGTGAAGCCTAATAAAGTCTAATTGCATTCAATTAGCATCCCAAAGCCTTCAAGATTAAATCTAATTGCCTTGTTGTCCAATTGTCTCATTGACCTCCATGATTGCTATCTTGGTTTCCATCATTCCTGCTTTCCTCAAAACGATTTGTCCTCAAATCGTGAAATCTGTAATGTCGTCCAACGGACTTGATTGAAACTTGAAAAGAATGTTAAGAGAAAACCTCACGCACTCCCTCACGTGTTTCACTCCACTCACTCACGTATTTATCACTTAACACTTCGTGTCCACCCTCAAACTTTTCATTTTTTTTTCTCTCTCTTTTTTTTTTTAAACTCAAATTAGAACGCACACAAACTAAATTGAATATAAATTGCAGATTTGAACCACAAACAGAATTATTGATATGAATCTTGAAATTCAAGAAATTCAAGAATTCAAGAAACTCTAGAATGCGATTTCAAGAATCTCGATATTGTGAATTCTAGAACTCTAATTGATAAATCAATTCAAGAACTGAATAAGAAATAATTTCAAGAATTCAAGAATTCAAAATAATTGATGATATGCGGCTCTTCAAGAAACAAGAACACAATTGTTTGTGACGTATGTGCCATAGAAACAAAAGACAAACAAATATTGAGATGGAAATAAGTCATTTATTTAAATTAAAAGCCCAATATGCAACTCATAGTTTATTAATTTATTAATTTAAATTAAAACCTTATTGACTTAATCTTGGAGGCTTTGGGACGCTAATTGAATGCAATTGGACTTTATTAGGCTTCACAATATTATTCAAGTCCAAGAACAAGTCCAAGAACATCAATCTTGAAGAAATCTTTAGGCTTGAGTGTCGATTATAATGCAATTGAGCTGTTATTTATTTAATTGATTTATATTGGGCCTAATTTGTAATATGGGATTATTTTTAATTTAGTTTAATTTATTAAGTTTTAATATCACTCATGTTGGGAATGATGGAAACCAAGATAGCAATCATGGAGGACAATGAGACAACTGGACAACAAGGCAATTGGACTTAATCTTAAACTTAAATAATATTGTGAATCCTAATAAAGTCCAATTGCATTCAATTAGCGTCTCAAAGCCTTCAAGATTAAGTCCAATTGCCTTGTTGTCCAGTTGTCTCATTGTTCTCCATGATTACTATCTTGATTTCCATCATTCTCGCTTTCCTCAAAACGATTTGTCCTCAAATCATGAAATCCATAATGTTGTCCAAGGGACTTGATTGCAACCTGAAAAGAATGTTAGAGAAAAACTCACACACTCCCTCACGTGTTTCGCTCCACTAACGTGTTTATCACTCAAGACTTCCTTTCCACGCTCAAACTTTTCCTTTTCTAATGATGGAAACTAAGATAGCAATCATGGAGGACAATGAGACAATTGGACAACGAGGCAATTGGACTTAATCTTGAAGGCTTTGGGATGCTAATTGAATGCAGTTGGACTTTATTAGGCTTCACAATATTATTCAAGTTCAAGAACAAGTCCAAGAACAAGTCCAAGAACATTAATCTTGAGGAAATCTTGAGTCTTGGGTGTCAATTATAATGCAATCGGGTTGTTATTTAATTGTTTAACGTAAATTGGACCTAATTTGTATTATAGGATTGTTTTAAATTTGTTTAATTTATTAGGCTTTTAATTATAGAGCTGAGTCATTTATTTAAATTAAAAGCCCAATATGGGTGTGTTTAGTCAAAGTCAAAGTCAAAGTCAGAGTGAGAGTCAGAGTCAAAGTTAGAGTCATAGTCAATTAAAAGTAGAAGTTTATTTAGTTTTCAATAAGGTTTAGGATTGTATACCTATATAAGGCTTATTAAACCTAAATTTTGAGGAAGTTGTTTATGGAATAAAGTAAGTGGAGATTTGTTTCTTTTTTGTTCATTGTTGAACATATGATCTTATCAAGTTATGCTGGTGGCGATCGAAACCATGACTTATCTCCCACCTTTTCATCTATGTCTTGAGAGTGGTGTCAATATCATTCTTGTTAATTTTGGTTCTTGATTATCATATATTCAATGGGTCAAAATTTCTTTATAATTTTGGTTCTTGAATGACATAATCAATGGGTCAAAGTTTTCGTTATAAACTTGTTTTAATCTTTCTTGGGGTTGTGTTTCAATTTGATTGTGGGTGTCGTATCTTTATATACGGGGTTCGCGTCAGTTGGTATCAGAGCTTTGGTTATTAATTCAGGTTCTTGATTAATTTGAGTGTTATGGTTTGATCAAAAAAAAAAAAAAAGAATGAAAAGATTGAGCGTGGACAGGAAGAGTCTTGAGTGATAGATACGTGAGTGAGTGGAGTAAAACACGTGAGGGAGCGAGTGTGGTTTTCTCTAACATTCTTTTCGGGTTTCAATCAAGTCCCTTGGACAACATTACAGATTTCACGATTTGAGGACAAATCGTTTTGAGGAAAGCGGAAATGATGGAAACCAAGATAACAATCATGGAGGACAATGAGACAATTGGACAACGAGACAATTGGACTTAATCTTGAAGGCTTTGAGACGCTAATTGAATGCAGTTGGACTTTATTAGGCTTCACAATATTATTCAAGTTCAAAAACAAGTCCAAGAACATTAATCTTGAGGAAATCTTGAGTCTTGGGTGTCAATTATAATGCAATCGGGTTGTTATTTAATTGTTTAACGTAAATTGGACCTAATTTGTATTATAGGATTGTTTTAAATTTGTTTAATTTATCAGGCTTTTAATTATAGGGTTGAATCATTTATTTAAATTAAAAGCCCAATATGGGTGTGTTTAGTCAAAGTCAAAGTCAAAGTCAAAGTCAGAGTCAGAGTCAAAGTTAGAGTCATAGTCAATTAATAGTAGGAGTTTATTTAGTTTTCAATAAGGTTTAGAATTGTATGCCTATATAAGGCTTATTAAACCTAAATTTTGAGGAAGTTGTTCATGGAATAAAGAAATTGGAGATTTGTTTCTCTTTTGTTCATTGTTGAACATGTGATCTTATCAAGTTATGCTTGTGGCGATCGAAACCATGACTTATCTCCTACCTTCTCATCTATGTCTTGGGAGTGACGTCAATATCATTATTATTAATTTTGGTTCTTGATTATCATATATTCAATGGGTCAAAATTTCTTTATAATTTTGGTTCTTGAATGACATAATCAATGGGTCAAAGTTTTCGTTATAAACTTGTTTTAATCTTTCTTGGGATTGTGTTTCAATTTGATTGTGGGTGTCGTATCTTTATATACGGGGTTCACATCAGTTGGAAAAACACGGAAAATAGATAGTGATTTGCGGCTATTGAAACAAAATCAGCAAATAAGGAAAATAAATTGATAAACCAAACATGAATTAATTAACCGAAGCTCATATTGACTTAAGCTCCTAAACAAATATTAAATTAATAAATCTGCATGCTCACAAAAATATCAATCATCAATTTCTTTCTTTGATTTTGTGATACTGCACGTCATAAAAACACATTCTTTAATTAACTTCTTTGTTCTTGCAATTTGCACGGCTCACAGACATCAACCTAATATTCTACTTTTATTTTTCTTTGCCTTGCAATCTGAACGCCACACATCCACAACCCATTCAAAATACCTATTCTTTCTTTTCTTTAGTGAAGATCGCCAGCCAAACATTCTGACATATATATATTTTTGTGAGTCTGGACACCAAACATTCAACATTAAGCCAATTCTTGACTTTGTTAAAAAAGAAGAAAAAGTCAATCTGTTCTACTTAGTATTCTCACATCAATTATTTGTGTCCTACAACAGTAATTGCTTTCTGGTTGCTCATTGGTGTCATTAATTCTAGGTCTGATCTAATTGTGCACCACACCAAGATTTATATTTTATATCAATAATCCATAATATATTTGCTTCTTGGTGTTTCTTGATTCATCAATTTGGGTTCTTGATTGCAAGATTTGAATGATAATAATTTCTTGATTGACAATTGATATCAAGAGTTTTATTGAGTTCAAATCTGCAATTTACATTCAATTTAATTTGTGCGCGTTTTTGGAATGATTTAAAAAGAAAAGGAAAAGTTTGAGCATGGACACGAAGTGTTGAGTGATAAATACGTGAGTGAGTGGAGTGAAACACGTGAGGGAGTGCGTGAGGTTTTCTCTAACATTCTTTTTAGGTTTCAATCAAGTCCCTTGGAGCACATTACAGATTTCACGATTTGAGGACAAATCGTTTTGAGGAAAGCGGGAATGATGGAAACCACGATAGCAATCATGGAAGACAATGAGACAATTAGACATCGAGACAATTAAAAAGTAATTGGGCTTAATCTTGAAGGCTTTGGACGCTAATTGAATGCAATTGGATTTTATCAAGGCATCAAAATATTATTCAAGTTCAAGAACAAGTCCAAGAACATCAATCTTGAAGAAATCTTAAGGCTTGGGTGTCAATTATAATGCAATTGGGCTGTTATTTAATTGTTTGATGTAAATTGGGTCTAATTTGTATTATGAGATTGTTTTTAATTTAGTTTAATTTATTAAGGCTTAATTAGGAGGTTGAGTCATTAAAAAAAACCCAATATGGGTGTGTTTAGGAAAGAGTCAAAGTCAAAGTCAATTAAAATAGGGTTTTATTTAGTTTCCAATAAGGATTAGGATTGTATGCCTATATAAGGCTTATTAAACCTAATTTTTAAAGAAGGATTTGTTGATGGAATAAAATAATTGAGAGATTTGTTTCTTTGTTGTTCATTATTGAACATGTGATCTTATCAAGCTATGTTTGAGACGATCGAAACCATGACTTATCTCTCACCTTCTCATCTATGTCTTGGGAGTGGCGTCAATATCATTCTTGTTATAATTTTGGTTCTTGATTATCATATATTCAATGGGTCAAAATTCTTTATAGTTTTGGTTCTTGAATGACATAATCAATGGGTCAAAGTTTTCGTTATAAATCTGTTTTAATCTTTCTTGGGGTTATGTTTCAATTTGATTGTGGGTGTCGTATCGATATATATGGGGTTCACGTGATCAAACCATAACACTCAAAGCAATCAAGAATCGAAGATGATTGACGCAAGATTGATGATTATATATGCAAACGCGACAATAAGAAAGGAAAATTAAAACATGAACAAGAAAGTTGATGGTTGGTGATGTGTATGTGGCACGACTAGAAACAAGAATGGTGTGCAGCTCCTCAAGTAACCAAAGACAGAAGTTGATGCATGTGCAGAATCAAAAATCAAAAATCAGTTCTCAGTTTGTGTTGCACATGTAGAATCACAAAATCAAAGATAGAATGGTATATGTAAAAGTCACGACCACCGCGCACTTAAGAACAAATATAAAACAAAGTCAGACTTGTGTAACAATTGAAGACACGGAAAATAGATAGTGATTTACGGCTATTGAAACAAAATAAGCAAATAAGGAAATAAATTGATAAACCAAACCTGAATTAATTAACCGAAGCTCTGATACCAACTGATGCGAACCCCGTATATAAAGATACGATACCCACAATCAAATTTGAACATAACCCCTAGAAAGATTAAAATAGGTTTATAACGAAAACTTTGACCCATTGATTATGTCATTCAAGAACCAAAATTATAAAGAATTTTGACCCATTGAATATATAATAATCAAGAACCAAAATTATAATAAGAATGATATTGACGCCACTCACAAGACATAGATGAGAAGGTGAGAGATAAGTTATGGTTTCGATCGCCACAAGTATAGCTTGATAAGATCACATGTTCAACAATGAACAAAAGGAGAAACAATCTCTTAATTACTTTATTCCATAAACAACTTCTTCTTCCCACAATCAAATTGAAACACAACCCCAAGAAAGATAATTCAGATTTAAAGAAATCTTTGACCCGTTGATTAGCGAATCAAGAACCAAAGATATAACGACGCCACTCTCAAGAAAGAGATGAGAATGTGGGAGATAAGTCAAGGTTGATAAATCAAGAACAAATCTTGATGCAATTCTCAAAGTTCACAAGAGAACAATAGAGAAAAGTTAAATCTTTTATTCAATTGACAACTGATTGAAAAGTTAGGTTTAATAAGCCTTATATAGGCATACAATCATAAACCTTATTGGAAACCAAATAAAACCCTATTTTTAATTGACTTTGACTCTTTGACTTTTTGACTTTGACTTTGACTCTTTCCTAAACACACCCATATTGGGCTTTTTAATGATTCAGCCTCCTAATTAAAACTTAATAAATTAAACTAAATTAAAAACAATCCCATAATACAAATTAGGCTCAATATAAATCAATTAAATAAATAACAGCCTAATTGCATTATAATCGACACTCAAGCCTCAAGATTTCTTAAAAATTGATGTTCTTGGACTTGTTCTTGAACTTGAAAAATATATTGAAGTCTTGATGTTCCCTCCAAGCTGTCCAAGTCATGTTGTGCAAGACTCTTGGCCCAAATATCTTGAACAAGCCCATTTAAAACTTCCTTCATCCTTTTAGCTCGAGCCCTCGTCATTGGTCCTCCATTGATGCTCAAAGGATCCATAGGCTTGCTTCCTTGGTTTCCATCATTCCCCCTCTCCTCAAAATGATTTGTCCTCAAATCGGAACCTACATCAAAATCAAAAGGAGAAAGATCGGAAACATTAAAAGTAGCACTAACATTATACTCACCTGGCAAGTCTATCTTGTACGTATTGTCATTGATACGTTCAAGCACTTGGAATGGACCATCTCCACGCGGCTGCAACTTTGATTTCCGTTGAACAGGAAACCTCTCTTTGTGCATATGCACCCAAACCCAATATCCTGGTTCGAACACAATTTTATTTCGCCCCTTGTTAGCTTGAGTAACATATTGCTCGGTTCGCCTCTCAATATATTGTCGAACTCTCTCGTGCAATTGCTTAACAACTTCAGCTTTCTTCTTACCATCCAAATTAGCCTATTTTAGGCTCACAAAAATATTTGTTATTCAATTCCATCTAACATTCTTTTTAGGTTTCAATCAAGTCCCTTGGAGCACATTACAGATTTCACGATTTGAGGACAAATCGTTTTGAGGAAAGCGGGAATGATGGAAACTAAGATAGCAATCATGGAAGACAATGAGATAATTGGATATCGAGGCAATTAAAAAGTAATTGGGCTTAATATTGAAGGCTTTGGGACGCTAATTGAATGCAATTGGACTTTATTAGGCTTCACAATATTGTTTAAGTTCAAGAACAAGTCCAAGAACATTAATCTTGAGGAAATCTTGAGTCTTGGGTGTCAATTATAATGCAATCGGGCTGTTATTTAATTACTGACGCGAACCCCGTATATAAAGATACGACACCCACAATCAAATTGAAACACAACCCCAAGAAAGATTAAAACAGGTTTATAATGAAAACTTTGACTTACTGATTATGTCATTCAAGAACCAAAATTATAAAGAATTTTGACCCATTAAATATATGATAATCAAGAACCAAAATTATAACAAGAATGATATTGACGCCACTCCCAAGACATAGATGAGAAGGTGGGAGATAAGTCATAGTTTCGATCGCCACAAGCATAGCTTGATAAAATCACATGTTCAACAATGAACAAAAGAGAAATAAATCTCTCAATTACTTTATTCCATCATCAACTTCACCTTGAAAATTTAGGTTTAATAAGCCTTATATAGGCATACAATCCTAAACCTTATTGGAAACTAAATAAAATCCTATTTTTAATTGACTATGACTCTAACTTTGACTCTGACTTTGACTTTGACTTTGACTTTGACTTTTCCTAAACACACTCATATTGGGCTTTTAATCTAAATAAATGACTCAACCCTATAATTAAACAAATTTAAAACAATCCTATAATACAAATTAGGCCCAATTTACATTAAACAATTAAATAACATCCCGATTACATTATAATTGACACCTAAGACTCAAGATTTCCTCAAGATTAATGTTCTTGGACTTGTTCTTGAACTTGAACAATATTGTGAAGCCTAATAAAGTCCAATTGCATTCAATTAGCGTCCCAAAGCCTTCAAGATTAAGCTCAATTACTTTTTAATTGCCTCGATGTCCAATTGTCTCATTGTCCTCCATGATTGCTATCTTGGTTTCCATCATGTTATGCAAGGGAAAGTAATTTTTTTATGATTTCACTATAAGTGATTTTAAGTGTTAGTACTTTATAAGCTTGAAAGTTATATGTTTATATGAGATTTATGCAATTATGAAATTTCATGAATTCTTATTGTATACTTATATGTTTTATATGAAGTTTTATTAGCCATTTATATGGTTATTAAATTTTAAGTTTCATATGAAGTTTTATGTGTATATATGAGATTTTATATATATGGTTAAACTCAAAATAAGATTTTGTGCTTTCACACTAAGTAAGAAAAATAAAATAAGTTTTCAAAGGCC
The DNA here is from genome assembly GCA_021234005.1 of Nephelium lappaceum. Lineage (NCBI taxonomy): Eukaryota > Viridiplantae > Streptophyta > Magnoliopsida > Sapindales > Sapindaceae > Nephelium > Nephelium lappaceum. The sequence continues at coordinate 12,986,885 of CM038001.1, read as the reverse complement.
ATAAGTATACCCACCCTTATAAGTAAGTTTTAGACCCGGCCAGTATATCCCACATTAGCATAGCAAGTACTGGGGGAATGCGTCACTAACTCAGGGGGGATTTAAGTCTGTCGTGTCACCTCTACTTTTGTGGGATATTATCTCGTGTTATGATTAGCGATGTAATATTCCGCACATAACTACGAGACGTCTTTGTAAGTAAGTGTCACGATTGGTGTCTATTAAAAACGCCACGTGACTCCACGTTAGTTAACGTTATTACGGCTTCCGCGTGGTTGGAATAATTATGGGGTACGAATGGTGCTTTTCGAAAATTAAATAAGTATTTAAAGTGTTAAACGCAAAGAAATGTATTTTATATGCTTAAAGTATGTTTTTACGACTAAATAAAATTTAAGTTTTTAAAAGGATTTAAGAAATGAGAATTTATTTCATACATTTTATAAATTATGAGTTTTCTGTGAAGTTTTACGAATATATATAAGTTTTACGGATTTTTCATTTTGAGCTATGCATTGAAATTAATTTAAATTTTATACATCTATAACCTACAAGTCCTATATGAATCTTTATGTATGTGTAAGTTTAAAGGATATATAATTTTATAAGCTTATATGAATTTTATGCATATATGAAGTTCTAAGATAAAGTGAGTTTTATGTATATATGAAGTTTTATGTAGGAATGAGTTTAAGTAGATATGTAATTTATAAGTCCCATATGAATTTGTAGGTATTTACGCAATTATAATTTTCATATATATGCTTTGAGATTTAAATAAAAATTTATGTTTAAGAATTTATGTACTACGAGATTTTATGTACATATATAAGTTTTATACACATTTTGATGTCCTTATGGATTTTCTAGTTTTATAAGCTATGTATGAGATTTTATGTACGTATGTATTTTATGGATTTAATACTCACACTTTACCATGAAATAAGTTTTGAAATTTATGAGAAATTTTAAGAATAAGAAATGAAATTTTAAAAATGTTTTAAGGAGGTACTTTTAAGAAATAAAATATTTTAAGCTAAAAAGAAATATCTGCACTCACTGAGCTTCTATAGCTCATTTTTTCTGTTTTCATGTTATAAACCTCCTCAGATACGGATGTGGGTGACCGAGACGGAGGGGCTCCTCCAGAAGAGTAAGTTGGGCAATGACGCGACAGTGTTCCTGCATAAATACATTTCTCATATTTTGAATGTGAAGAAAGTCATATGTGAATATATATGTTTAACATTAAATGAGTGGTTCAGATTTAATTAAGATATGAAAATTTTAAGTTTTGAACTATGATATGAAATTTCAAAGTATTTGATTTATGATTTTATGTTTTTGATTCTTAACAGAAATGGAAATTTGATTTATGTCGTTATAAGTATGTTTGTGGAAGAAGTTGGGTTGGAAATGAAACCATTTGGAAGTGTATTTTCCTTTGCAGGTTACTTTGGGTTAAGTTATAAATATAGTCGTTATGCTGTCGAATTTTCCATTTGAAAAAAAAAAATCCAATCCATTCTAATTTTCACAAGTAAGAAAAGATTTAAGGGTTCACTCCGCGAGTTCCCCTTAGCCCATTAAGTGGGGTTAGGAGGGATTCGTTAGGGTGCCAGATAGGGCCATCGGTATGTAAGTACGATAAGTTTCGGAATGGGTCCTGCCATGCACGGTTTGGGCTGTGCATTAAATTCTGGTTTGAGGGGTCTAAAACGACCATTTTGAGTTCCAAGCTTCAATTTATGATAGGAAGCATATGGGGACACTCCTTGGTGTATATAAGAAGGATTCATGCAAAAAATTTGGAAATTTGGAGCATGGATCAAAGAAAAATTGAAAGGAGAAGCTACTAGTGTAGAGAGAATTTTATAGAGTTAGTATAGTTAGGTGCATCTTTGCATTGTCTATTGAGCACATTCTAAGTGTGCTTATCATGTGTAGGTAAAATGGAAAGAAGCGGAACCAATGAAGACTATTAGAGCTCACTTAAGGAAATTTAAAGTTAAGGTGAGTGCTAAAATTATTCTTCAAAGGTTATGGTTGTTTCAATATTTCAACGTTTTATAAGTTTGTTGGCCATTTTAGAAATGGATATGAGTATTGTTATTGATATCCTAAATCGTATGAAAACGTGTTGCTTTTATGATTTTACAAATATGAATTCTACTTTTAAATGAAGTTTAAGGTTTAAGCTTTATAGACAATTGAAATTAAGTTTTGTTGTTGTTCAAAGGGAATGAGATTTGAAAGTTTTAAGGAAGATTTCTATTATGAATATTTAAGTGATTTCGTATATAATTTTATGATTGTTTTAAGTGTTTAAATATTTTATAATGTATGTTTACGATTTTTAAATGTGAAATGAGTATTTTAATTTCTATTATGTTTTGTATGGAATAGTTGAGTATTTATGAATTACTAAGTATGATTTTTATTTGGAAATGAAATTAAAGTTTTGGTTTTGTGAATTACTAAGTATGATTTTTATTTGGAAATGAAATTAAAGTTTTGGTTTTGGAGTTTTGTTAGCCAATGAGGCTATAATATATAAATATGTATTCAAAAGTGAGGTTTGTAAATTCAAAGGTTTAAGGTAAAAACAAACGATATATTTAAATGTTTTTGTATGATTAAGATAAGTCATTTTGGGCTTTTTGCCCTTAGTAAGGGCAATTTGTGCTTTTGCACTTAAAGATATAGATTTTGGTGCCTAACGCACTAGAATTCAAATTTTTGTGCTTATCGCACTCATATGAGAAATTTTGTGCTTTCGCACCAAGTAAAGAAAAATAAGTTTTCAAAGGCCATAAAAAATGTGGTTTTCGATGACAATTCAATATGTCTTTCCTAAGTGCTTTACAATGCATTACAATGGAATAACTTCCAATGCAATTCTAACATTTTTATAAGTTTGTTTGTCACTTAACCAACCTAAATTCAAGCTTAAAACACTTTCATTTGCGTTGGTTTCTCAGACCTCTCGTTATGGCCTTACCAGCGCTAAAATACCTTAGGTTCATTTCTTTCAAGTTTTACATATTAGTTCTTTTAGACATTTTGTCAAACATCTAATCTACATCTCATTCCATTGATTTCCAATCCAAAATCAACTTAAAATTTGTCTCATGCCAACACTAACCCATCAATTGTAGTAGGTTTCCATGCCATCTTTCACATGCTTTTTCAAGTCTCCAAAGAATCCTCTCTTAACAAAGATAAAATCCTCCTACCAAAACCAACTCAAACATCATCAAAATAACCAACACATACATCACAAAAACTAATCCAAAAATGAGCAAACTAACCTTGATTGGCTTGGGTCTTGTTCCAAGTTTGATTTCCTAGTTTAAGGAAGCTTGCTTGATTGATTAGAATGTGAAAATTGATGAAAACCAACCTTGATCGCCAACTTCTTGCCTTGGCCGAACCTATTTCCCCTTCTCTCCTTTTGTCTCTCGTTTTCTCTCTTTTGGCTCGAGTTTGGCGTGAATGACTTGAATGGTTTCAAAAAAATTGACTAAGTCTTATTTATATATTAATATCAATTCCATTAATGACCATTATATCCTTTCTTTAATTGACTTTTGGCATTTAACTTTTAATTATTCCATCTTGACCCTTAACATTATAACTCCTTTCAATTTAGTCCATAGACCATACTAACCTATGAATTCAAATGACAATGACCAATTTGCCCTTCTACTTAACTAGGTTTCCAATGAGGTTTCATCAATCCCTATATTTTTACAATACTTTCGTTTAATCCCGTAGGGTCTCAAAACATCTCTTAATAATTATTTACGATTTCATACACCACTTATAGATTATTACTAAAGTAACCTTAATTAAACATCGAGGGCTTACAGTTTCACCCTTCCTTATAGAAATTTTGTCCTCGAAATTTAAAATTACATACCTGATTCGAAGAGGTGAGGATATTGAGCTTTCATCTGCTCCTCATGTTCCCACGTAGCTTCCTCGGATCCATGGTTCCTCCACAACACCTTTACTAACGGAATCACCTTGTGGCGCAACACTTGCTCTCTACAGTCTAATATCTCCACTGGTTCTTCCTCGTAGGTTAAGTTCTCCTTTAGTTGCACCAGTTGTTCCCTTAATATGTGTGAAGGATCCGCCACGTACTTACGGAGCATGGAAACATGGAAAACTTAACCTTATACATAGATGAGACGGTGGGAGATAAGTCATGGTTTCGATCGTCACAAGCATAGCTTGATAAGATCAGATATTCAACAATGAACAAAAGAGAAACAAATCTCTCAATTACTTTAGTCCATAAGCAACAACTTCTTGAAAATTTAAGTTTAATAAGCCTTATACAGGCATACAATCCTAATCCTTATTGGAAACTAAATAAAACCTTATTTCTAATTGACTTTGACTTTAACTTTGACTTTTCTAAATACACCCATGTTGGACTTTTTTAATTTAAATAAATGACTCAGCCTCCTAATTAAAAGCCTAATAAATTAAACTAATTTTAAACAATCCTATAATAAAAATTAAGCCCAAATTAATTAAAACTCAATTAACTTCAGTTTGATTCCAATTGCCTTTAATTAGCGTCCAAAGCCTTCAAGATTAAATTCAATTGCCTTCAATTGTCCTGTTGTCCAATTATCTCATTATCTTCCATTATTGCTATCTTGGTTTCCATCATTCTCGCTTTCCTCAAAACGATTTATCCTCAAATTGTGATCCATCGTTATTGTTGTTCGAAGATGTGATTAAAACCTGAAAATAATGTTAGAAAAAGAATCTCACACACTCTCTCACGTGTTTATCACTCAATACTTCATTTCCATGTGTTATTCAATTTTGACAGTAACAGTAAACAAAAAACATAAAAACAGAGTATATAAGCATGTAAAGGGGAACCTGGAATGCAGTGGAAGACGTTCCATACAACCCAAAACCATACAAGTAGCACTAACATTATACTCACCTGGCAAGTTTATCTTGTACGCATTGTCATTGATACGTTCAAGCACTTGGAATGGACCATCTCCACGTGGCTGCAACTTCGTTTTTCGTTGAATAGGAAACCTCTCCTTGCGCATATGCACCCAAACCCAATCTCCTGGTTCGAACACAATTCTCTTTCGCCCCTTGTTAGCTTGAGTAGCATATTGCTCGGTTCGCCTCTCAATTTGTTGCCTAACTCTCTCGTGCAATTGCTTAACAACTTTAGCTTTCTTCTTACCATCCAGGTTAGCTCTTTCCTCCATAGGTAAAGGTATCAAATCCAAAGGAGTAAGTGGATTGAACCCATACACAACTTCGAATGGTGAACAACCAGTAGTTGAATGCACACTTCTATTGTAAGCAAACTCAACATGTGGCAAGCAATCTTCCCAATTCTTCAAATTCTTTTGGATATTGGAACGCAACAAAGCACCTAAAGTTCTGTTAACCACCTCCGTTTGTCCATTAGTTTGCGGATGACAAGCAGTAGAAAACAATAACTTTGTTCCTAGCTTCCCCCACAAAGTCCTCCAAAAATGGCTTAAGAACTTTGCATCTCGATCTGAAACAATGCTTTTCGGCACTCCATGAAGTCGAACAATCTCCTTGAAGAATAAGTCAGCAACATGTGTGGCGTCATCGGTCTTGTGACATGGTATGAAATGAGTCATCTTCGAAAACCTGTCAACCACAACAAACACCGAATCTCGGCCCTTTTTGGACCTAGGTAAACCCAATACAAAATCCATTGAAATATCAATCCAAGGTTCACTAGGTATGGGCAAAGGTGTATACAAACCATGGGGTAAAACTTTAGACTTAGACTTTCTACATGTTATGCACTTCTCACACATTCTCTCAACATCTCTCTTCATGTGTGGGCAAAAGAAATGCTCATCTAACACATCCAAAGTCTTTCTAACACCAAAATGTCCCATTAAACCACCCCTATGCGCTTCTCTAACTAACAACTCTCTTATAGACCCTTGAGGAATGCACAATCTACTCTCCCTAAACAAATACCCCTTATGTCTATAAAATTTACCAAATGCACCTTTCTTACAAGCAACAAACACAGAAGCAAAATCAGGATCATTCACATACAAATCTTTAATATGCTCAAACCCTAACAATCTTGCATTCAAAGTAGAAATCAAAGTATACCTGCGAGATAATGCATCAGCTACAACGTTTTCCTTTCCCTGTTTATACTTGATCACGTAAGGAAACGTTTCTATGAACTCTACCCATTTAGCATGTCTCCTACTCAACTTACCTTATCCTTTCAAATGCTTCAAGGACTCATGGTCAGTATGGATTACAAACTCCTTAGGCCATAAATAATGTTGCTAATTTTCTAAGGCCCTAACTAAAGCATACAACTCTTTATCATAGGTAGGATAATTCAATGATGCTCCACTCAGTTTCTCGCTAAAATAAGCTATAGGACGTCTATCTTGCATAAGAACAGCCCCTATACCTATTCCCGATGCATCACACTCAATCTCAAATGCCTTAGAGAAATCAGGTAATGCAAGCAATGGTGCAGAACATAATCTATCCTTAATCAAATCAAATGCATGTTGTTGCTCACTTTCCCATTTAAAACCCACACTCTTTTTCACAACCTCAGTTAATGGTGCAGCTATGGTGCTAAAGTCTTTAACAAATCTCCTATAAAAACTAGCCAACCCATGAAAGCTACGCACTTCACTAACATTCCTAGGTCTAGGTCACTCCCTAATAGCCTTAACCTTCTCCTCATCTACTTCTATCCCTTCTGCTGTAACAACATAGCCCAAAAATACAATCTTATCAGTGCAAAAGGAACACTTTTTCAAATTAGCATACAACTTTTCTTTTCTTAACACATCAAGCACACAATGCAAATGCCTAACATGTTCATCTATGCTCTTGCTGTACACTAATATGTCATCAAAGTAGACCACAACAAATTTTCCAATGAAAGAACGCAAAACATGATTCATTAATCTCATGAAAGTACTAGGTGCATTAGTTAAACCAAAAGGCATGACTAACCACTCATACAAACCATGTTTCGTTTTAAATGCAGTTTTCCATTCATCTCCTTCTTTCATTCTAATTTGGTGATATCCACTTTTAAGATCAATCTTAGAAAACACACAAGATCCATGCAATTCATCCAACATGTCATCTAATCTAGGTATGGGATGTCGATACTTAACTGTAATTTTGTTGACAGCTCTACAATCGATGCACATACGCCAAGTCCCATCCTTCTTAGGCACAAGTAATACTGGTACGGCACATGGACTCATGCTCTCCCTCACATGCCCCTTTTTCATCAACTCTTCAACCTGCCTTTGAAGCTCCTTTGTCTCCTCGGGATTACTTCTATATGTTGGTCGATTTGGAATTGAAGCTCCGGGTATGAGGTCAATTTGATGTTCTATTCCCCTCTTTGGTGGCAATCCATCTGGTATGTCCTCAGGGAATATATCCTTGAAATCCTGCAAAAGAGTTGTAACAACACTAGGCAAAGACAAATCAAGGTCAGAGTTAGAAAAATAAGCATCTTTGTACAAAAGTACAAACATTTGCTGCTTGGCTAGAAAAGCAACCCTCACATCGCTCCCTTTGGCATAGACACTCATTTTCTTTTTCTCACTTTTCTTCCTCTCATTCTCTCGTTTACACTCAAGTGTTTTATCACTCTTTCTCTCACACTCAACTCCCTTTCTCTCGACCTTACTAGTGTTTGAACTCTCAGCCTCTCGTTTACTCTCGCTCTCTTTCTTTTGCTCACTCTCTCTTATCCTCACTTGATCTTCATACACCTGTCTAGGCGTTAATGGTACAAGAGTGATTGTTCGCCCATTCATGGTAAAAGAATATCTATTCTTAAACCCATCATGTATTACTCTCCTATCATATTGCCATGGACGACCCAAAAGCAAGTGTCCCGCGTGTATAGGTACAACATCACATAACACCTTATCCTTGTACCTACCAATAGCAAAGGATACTAGAACCTGTTTTGTCACCTTAACTTCTCCACAATCATTCAACCACTGTAACTTATATGGTTTAGGATGTTTTGAAGTAGGTAAACTCAATTTCTCCACTAATTCGGTACTAGTAACGTTGGTGCAGCTACCCCCATCAATGATCATACTACAAACCCTATCCTTGATATGGCATCTAGTATGGAAAATATTATCACGTTGCACCTCATCATCTTCCTTCACTTGCACACTTAGAGCACGTCTTGCCACTAGCAACTTTCCATCTGCGGGATACTCAATTTCAATATCACTAGCATCTTCCAATGGTGGCATCTCATCATCATCACTCTCCCCATCGGTCTCGATATCTCCATCCTCTCTTAGGATCATAGTTCGCTTATTAGGACATTGCGAAGCTATGTGACCTCTTCCCAAACACCTGAAACATTGGATATCCCTATTCCTGCCTTGTGTTGCCACGGCCTTGCCCTTATCATGGCTGCTATCCCTACCCTCTTTAGGCTTAGCACTCTCGGCCTTAGGCTTTTGTGATGACTTATCTTTTTTTCTATTCCAATTCGACTTCCAAGTGGATGTGGAACCCGAATTTCTGCCATATCGTGACATTGTACCATTCCTTTTGAGTTGTTTCTCCACTTTCATAGCCATATGGACCAAGTCCTCAAGCTCCACATAATGTTGCAACTCAACAATATTGGCAATGTCTTCATTCAATCCTTGCAGAAATCGCGCCATAGTAGCCTCTCTATCTTCCTCAATATTGGCTCTAACCATGGCTATCTCCATCTCCTTGTAGTAATCCTCCACACTTTTGGAACCTTGGGTAAGACTTTGCAATCGTCGATAAAGTTCCCTATAGTAGGACCTAGGAACAAACCGTTTTCTCATAACAGTTTTCATCTCACCCCAAGTGTTTATAGGACGTTCCTCGTTTCTCCTCCTATCTTGCACTAATTGTCCCCACCAAACCACGGCATAATCTACAAACTCGGCTGCAGCTAACTTCACCTTCTTCTCCTCGGAAAAGTTATGACACTCAAAGACCAACTCTACTCGCTTCTCCCACTCTAGATACACATCAGGATCAGCTTTCCCATGAAAAGAGGATATTTTCATCTTAATGCTACTAAGATCCTTATCTAGTCTATCGGGCCTATCATCCCATCTTCCTCTCTCATTCACATCCCCATAGTATCTATTATCTCCGTTACCTCTACGACCACCTCTACCACCTCTAATTCTGCCCCTATTAGCATTAGTAGAAATGTCATCTCTTTCTAACTCTTCCCCATGTAAATCAGCCTCTAATTCATCATTGAGACCATGTAATTCCGGAGTTCTCCTTTGCGGATCTCTATGCAATCTAGCTATGGTAGCATCTTGTCTATCCATTCGATCCCTAAAATCCATAAATACCATGTTCATCCTCTCAAATTGTTGTTGCATTGCCTTGAGCATGAATGATACATCTGTATTTTCTCCTCCTTCCACTTCTTTACTTTTGTCTAAAGACATGTTTGACACCTGAAAAGAATGTTAGTAAAGAAAATAATTCACACACTCCCTCACGTGTTTCACTCTAGTCCTCACGTGTTTGTCACTCGACACTCTTGATTTAACTCAACACTCCCTGTCCACACTCAAACTTTTCTCACCAAGTTCTTTATAGAACTAATCGATCACAACAAGGTCACCCTTGAAATAATCACCCCTGACAAATCTCAACAAAGAAAAGAATGCGCACAAGGAATACGAATGAAATAAGGACCAACAATAACACGAGAATGTCGAATAACAAAAAGCAATATGATTTTCAAGAAAGATTCGAAAACCGTAAAGGTCTTGAATTGCAATTAAGGAGAATCAATATCAACTCACTTCAATCCAAGCAATTTATGGCGTTCAAACTTTTTGGCATTTTTTTTTTTTCTGGGATTTTTTTTTTCTGATACTGTTTTTTTTTTTTTTTTTTTTTTTTTTTTTTTAACTCAAACTAGAACGCACACAAACTAAATTGAATGTAAATTGAAGATTTGAACCACACACAAATTATTGATATGAATCTTGAAATTCAAGAAATTCAAGAAATCAAGACTCTCTAGAATGCAATTTCAAGAATGTGCAGATTGACAGAATATATATGTGATGAATGTTTATGCTGCATGTGTAGATTGCAAGAACAAAGAAAACAAATAATATTTAATGATGGCTTTTGTTTGTGATGCGCATGCAGTTAACAAGAATTTGGTGCGCATGCAGATTGTAAGCACAAAAAGACGAAATTACTAATGACTATTGTTTGTGTGGCGTGCAGTGCAAAACAAAGAAAGGAATTATTGATAATTGATGTTTGCGCCAATCCAAGAAACGGAAAAGATGATTTTTGCGGCAAATAAACAAGAATCAGAAAATAAGAAAATAAATTGGTAGATCAAACCTGAATTAATTAACCGAAGCTCTGATACCAACTGATGCGAACCCCGTATATATCGATACGACACCCACAAGCAAATTGAAACACAACCCCAAGAAAGATAATTCAGATTTCAAGAAAATCTTTGACCCGTTGATTAGCGAATCAAGAACCAAAGATATAACGACGCCACTCCCAAGAAAGAGATGAGAATGTGGGAGATAAGTCAAGGTTGATAAATCAAGAACAAATCTTGATGCAATTCTCAAAGTTCACAAGAGAACAATGGAGAAAAGTTAAATCTTTTATTCAATTGACAACTGATTGAAAAGTTAGGTTTAATAAGCCTTATATAGGCATACAATCCTAAACCTTATTGGAAACCAAATAAAACCCTATTTTTAATTTGACTTTGACTCTTTGACTTTTGACTTTGACTTTGACTCTTTCCTAAACACACCCATATTGGGCTTTTTAATGACTTAGCCTCCTAATTAAAACTTAATAAATTAAACTAAATTAAAAACAATCTCATAATACAAATTAGGCCCAATGTAAATCAATTAAATAAATAACAGCCCAATTGCATTATAATCAACACCCAAGCCTCAAGATTTCTTCAAGATTGATGTTCTTGGACTTGTTCTTGAACTTGAATAATATTTTGAAGTCTTGATGTTCCCTCCAAGCTGTCCAAGTTATTTTGTGCAAGACTCTTGGCCCAAATATCTTGAACTAGCCCATTTAAAGCTTCCTTCATTCTTTTAGCTCGAGCCCTCATCATAGGTCCTCCATTGATGCTCAAAGGATCCATAGGCTTGCCTCCTTGGTTTCCATCACGACACCCACAAGCAAATTGAAACACAACCCCAAGAAAGATTAAAACAGGTTTATAACGAAAACTTTGACCCATTGACTATGTCATTCAAGAACCAAAATTATAAAAAATTTTGACCCATTGAATATATGATAATCAAGAACCAAAATTATAATAAGAATGATATTGACGCCACTCCCAAGACATAGACGAGAAGGTGGGAGATAAGTTATCGTTTCGATCGCCACAAGTATAGCTTGATAAGATCACATGTTCAACAATGAACAAAAGAGAAAAAAAATCTCTCAATTACTTTATTCCATAAGCAACTCCTTCCAAAATTTAGGTTTAATAAGCCTTATATAGGCATACAATCCTAAACCTTATTGGAAACTAAATAAAACTCTATTTTTAATTGACTATGACTCTAACTTTGACTTTGATTTTGACTTTGACTTTGAATCTTTCTAAACATACCCATATTGGGCTTTTAATTTAAATAAATGACTCAGCTCTATAATTAAAAGCCTAATAAATTAAACTAATTTAAAACAATCTCATAATACAAATTAAGCCCAAATTAATTAAAACCCAATTAACTTCAGTTTGACTTAAGTTGTCTTCAATTAGTGTTCAAAGTCTTCAAGATTCAGCCCAATTGTCTTTAATTGCCTCGTTGTCCAATTGTATCTTTGTCTTCCATGATTGCTATCTTGGTTTCCATCAAAAGTACACCACTTGAACATACAATCTTAATTGTGTTACGTGTAGGTTTGGGTGATGAATTAGTTGTTGGCTAGAAAAAACAAAAATCAACAATTTATTTTTCATAAAATTAAGGATTTTGCGGAACATTAAGTTTTAAAAACTTTTTAGAAAACTCAAGAACCCAAGATTCATAAAACAATGAAATAAAATAATATAAATAAATAAAAATCATATTTTTACCTTCGGTATTGATCTCTGTGGATTGCTCACCACCTTACCTTCCTTGATATATTTCGAAACCAAGAAACAAGTGAGTGGACACAATTATATAGAATTATGCTCACTTACTTTTTGATTTCTTTCTAAAAAAAATCAAATTAAATCAATATTTATAAGAAGTGAGTGTTTCATTTTTGGTTATATAAAGAATAAAGACACAAATTCTTGTTCTTTGTATTTGTTGTAAAAAAAAAAAAAAAAAAAAAAACCCTTTTTCTTTTTATTGTTTCACAAAAACATAAACAACAACTAAAAACTCATAGATGTAGAAAAGAAACTTTTTCTTTTATAGGCAAACAATCTGGGTTTTAATTAATCAATATTAATATTGACCCTAATTTTATTATAATTAAACTTTTGCCTTATATAATATAATTAATTAAAAATTAGTTCATATTATATTTTGAAATAGAACTTGTAACTTAAATTAATTCATAATTAATTTATACCAAAGTCACTAAGAATCGGATTCAATACCTCTTATAAAATTAATTAAATAATTATTGATTCATAATTAATAATTAAATAATTTAAATAATCAATATTATTCAAATACCAAGTAAACACAAATTTTTGTTACTTATGTAACATCTGTAATTGGACGGTCCAATTACAATATTCTATATACATGTTTCTTATAGTAAAATGAGCTATCAAGAAGATCCGATGGACCTACAGTTTTGAACTCCAATAATATTGGAATTATTAATTAAACTCTTTAATTAAATAATTCATTATTATTAATCTTAAAGTTACTCCACTAAAAATTTAAGATTGCACTCTCAAAATTATAGATGTTTTTAATACAATATGAAATTTTGTAGTGTCCATTGATTTAATCACTACATATGATTTGACTCTCCACAAATAGTTCATAATTAGAGCAAGGTCAAATGTCTATTTTACCTCTCTAATTATTTCTTGATCCTTAAGTACCATTGATTCTCTAATGAACAATATATTCATAACAACTTATGAATTTATCTTTCTGTTTACATATAAACAGAAAGTTGAGCGCTTTTATTATTCAAGACCTGAATCAACCCTTAAGGGAACTACTTTTCTACTTCTTGTAAGAATGAGTGGATTCCACTATTGTATAGAATGTTCCCAGCTACTTACTAAATCATATCCCCAAAGTACGAAGTTATTGATCGGGTATGTACACCGATCTCACCCATGTAAATCAAAGGAAATAACTTAACAAGCAAGAATTCATAATACACTCATAATTAAGATCAATTCATATATGATCATCTAGTTGATAAATATAAATCTCTAAGATTAACGTATATTATTTAGAGACTTATATTTATCATGGCCTAGTCCTATATAATCTTTATTATATAAGGTGCCTCCATTTCCATGTCACCACATGAACAGTCTTGGATAAGACTATCGTATCAAATACGAAAGGGACCGCAGCTGTAGATTTACCACAAATGAAGTACCCAGCTTCGTTTGTTTTCTACGGACTCTTTAAATTACTTATCTCAAACTAAATCCACCTGTATATAACACTTATACACTTAGTTTGAAATTACATCAGTAATCAAGGATGTTTCTCATGATATATACGATTTTTGCAAAATATAAATTGAATGAAATGAATACCTTGTTAAAAATTTATAAAACCGTTCACAATATTACAAGCTCTTAGAGCAGAAACCCCAACATTAGTGAATAAATCACATCTCATAAATGGGGAGTTTTTTCTTGTTCTATTTTTTTTTTCGAAAATTAGAACTACAATATATGAAGAAAGAACATAAATTCTGGTTGAATTTGTGACATTTCACCAAACACAATTTTTGTTTCTACTAAATGGCCAAGTCATGTGAGATTTAAAGTTTTTGATTTTGATGATTATATTTGGTTGATAGAGAAGAAACACCTGCCTTCAAAATGAAGATGGAAAAAAGAGTAAATTACCCTAAAATGACTTGACATTTGATTTATTACAGGTGGAAACTGTTAGGTATTGTATCCTAAGAGCTTGTAATTTGTAAACGTTTAAATAAATTATAAATAAATAAAGTTTATTTTATTCAAATTAATGTGCATTTATGAAATGTTTGTTTCATACGAATATCATGTAACATCCATGATTACTTATGTAGTCTCAAATTAAGTATGTAAGTGTTATATACAAAAGGATTTAGTTTGAGATTAATAATCAAAAGAGTCCGTAGAAAGCAAACAAAGCTGGGTACTTTGTTTGTGGTAAATCTACAGCTGCGGTCTATTTCGTATTTGATACGATGATCTTATCCTAGATTGTTCATATGGCGATATGAAAATGGAGGCACTTATATAATAGAGATTATATAGGACTGGACCTCGATAAAATGAGTTTCTTATTAATGTCCGTTAAACAAAGAAATTTTTATTTATTGATTAGATGATCATATATGGATTGATCTTAATCCTGAGTGTTTAATGGACTCCTATTTGTTGGGTCATGTCTTTTGATTTATATGGGTGAGACTGTTATAGATTTATGGTCACTATGCTTCGTACTTTGGAGATGTGATTTAATAAGTGGCTGGAAACATTCTACACAATAGTGGAATCTACTCCTTCTTGCGAGAAGTAGATGAGTAGTTGATGGAAACCAAGATAGCAATCTTGGAGGACAATGAGATAATTGGACAACGAGGTAATTAAAGGGAATTGGGCTTAATCTTGAAGGTTTTGGATGCTAATTGAAGACAATTGGAGGCAAACTGAAGTTAATTGGGTTTTAAATAATTTGGGCTAAGTTTATTTTAATTGTAATGGGTTTTAAATTAAATTAGTTTATTTTATTTTAAATGATGGAAACCAAGGTAGCAATCTTGGAGGACAATGAGATAATTGGACAACGAGACAATTAAAGGGAATTGGGCTTAATCTTGAAGGTTTTGGATGCTAATTGAAGGCAATTGGAGGCAAATTGAAGTTAATTGGGCTTTAAATAATTTGGACTAAGTTTATTTTAATTGTAATGGGTTTTAAATTAAATTAGTTTATTTTGGGAGATTTATCATTTTCAGCCAAACAAAAAGGAAATTTTTGTTTTTACCCAATATTTTATACAAATTTGTTTTTAGCCTCTCAAACAAATTATTTCCATTCGATACCCAAGATTACTAAATTACCCTTCAAATTAAAATCACCCAATTGCCCTAAGCGAAATTACCAAAATAGCCTTCTTCTTCCTCCTACTTCCTCCGAGCATCCAAACCTCTCTCTTCTCTTTCTCTTTACTCTATTCATGGTTTTTGTTCTCTTCCATTCACCATTATAGCCGAAAGTCAAACCTCCTAGTAAGGGATTCTTCATTTGAGCTTCTTTGTCCATTGAAGGTTTTTGATCCATTCAAGTGTGATCCGTTTTGAAGCTTCTTCTTTCATTTCAAGTGATTTGAGTTTCGAAGGTAATGTATGTGTTTTTGTTGGTTGGTTTTTAGGTTATGTTGTTCAAATTGTAAGGTAAAGGCTTTAAGAGTGATTTGGTTGTGATAAATACCATCCGAAAGATAGATTTGTAGATTTGCAGTTTCTGCAAAATCTGCGACGAAATCGGGTTTTTTAGGTAATTTAAAAACCGATTTCGGTTTTACAGAGGTGTAAAACCGATTCTCTATTTTGATCGGTTTTCATGCCATTCAAAAACCGAAATCGGTTTTTCATGTATATGAAAAACCGATTTGAGCAATTTTTGATGTTTTCGATATTTGTTGTGTTTTGGATGCCATGTATTAAATTTTAGTGTTATATGTGGTTAGATACGATCGTAGGCAGTGTTAGCATAATTGTGATATATCTTTTGTTTTTAATGATGGACATTGATTTATTGTGTTAGATTTTGTTATATATAGTGAGACTAATTAAACATTCTTTGAATGTTATAGGAATGACTCACGAAACGATCGTCATCAACTTTGATGGAGAGTGGAATGGACCTAACTACGTTGGGGGTGAGTCAATCATGTGTGGGTTCTCCAAAGATAGTAGTTTTTCATCGTTGGTGGATGTTGTGTATAGAGAGACTAGCATTGATAGAAGAATGTGGGATATTCGTATATATTATTTACTACAAAGCATGACAAATGGTCAAGTGAAAAAAATATGTATCATGTCCGATCTTGGTGTGGTTGGTTTGATGGCGGTGAGAAATGTTGATATTAGAGAGATTTACATTGATAAGGTTGTAAGAGATTTTGGAGCTGGAGTTAGTACGCATATCGTTCGTCCAAATGTCACCGACTCAATACCAAACACAAGACATGAGATGCCAAATAGTAATAGACCTGTAGATCCGTATATGGTTCAAAGTCAATTTTATCTGACTTCAGGTGCTGGTAGCAATCAGGTTGATGCTTCGGTCACCCCATTTACATCTATGGAAGGTCCCATTCATGACATTAATAATGATGATATGAATGATGTTAGTGATGATGGAGAGCAAGACACAGATGATAATGGTGATGGGACAGAGGATAGTGATGAAGAGGAAACTGGAGATAGTGATGAAGAGGAAGCTGGAATTAATGATGTCGACGAGGATGAAGGGTTTCCAGAAATAAGATTTTCGGGTTTACAATTTCAGAACAATCCTTCACAACCATACTGGATTGTTCCCGGTGTAGAACTGGGCGACATTGAGGCTACTTCAAGCGCTATGTCAACTGTCTATTAACGTGGTACTTTGTATAAAGGTGCATTCTTTGATAGTAAACAAGAAATGTGTACAGCTATTGGAGAATATGCTCTGAAATCCAAGTTTGAATATCGTGTTAGACTTTCAGACGCGGAACGATTTGAAGCTGGTTGCAAGGATAAGAGTTGTAGCTTTATAATTCGTGCAAGATGCAGAACAGGTTGTTCGATGTGGTTTGTATTGAAGTATGTGGCGGAACACACGTGTCGTCAGGTAGCCATGGAATCACATATGAAAAGTGTGAAGGCTTTTGTTATCGGAAAATTATATGCGGGAAAGGTGGGAATGGATATTTATACACCTAATCGTTTGATCGGAGAAATGCTAGAGCAGTATGGTGTGCAGATCTTGTACGGTAAAGCTTGGAAGGCTTTACAATATGCAAAGAAACTAGCATATGGACAAGCGGACGAGTCATATCAACAACTTCCGTCCTACTTTGAAATGTTAAAAGTCTCAAACCCCGGCACCATGACGACAATTGAGAGGGATGAAAACAACTGGTTATTGTATTCGTTCGTTGCACTTGGAGCTTGTATTGAGGGTTTTCGATCTTACATGAGACCGGTTGTTGCTATTGATGCCACCCATTTGAAAGGTGAATACAAAGGGGTGATTTTTTTTGCTGCCTGCAAAGATGGGTCGGAGATGATTTATCCCATCACTTTTGGATTTGCTGATGGAGAGTCAGACCGTTCATGGACTTGGTTTTTAAGCAGATTATGAGAGGCGATCGGTGTGTCAAACGATTTGCTTATCGTATCCGATCGTCACAAAAGCATATCAAATGGGATGAGTGTAGCTTTTCCCGAAGTCCCTCACATATTGTGTTTTTTCCACCTATGGCAAAACCTGAAGCAACACTGTAAAAAGTATTCGAATGTAGTGGAAAAAGCATTTTACAGTGTAGCATACAGTCATGTGCCATATGACTGCGATAGAATGTTAGAAGAAATTCGGGCGTTGCATCCGAAATCATATGACACTTTGGTTAAGGTTGGGGTAAGCAGGTGGTCACGGGCATATTGTCCAAACAGAAGATATGACATGATGACCACTAACATTGCAGAATCACTCAACAATTGCATGATGCAAGCACGTCGTTTGCCAATAACTACCGCACATGAATATGTGAGAAATGTGTTACAAATATGGTTTAACAATAGACGTGGTGTTGCTGAAAAACTCACGACTTTTGTTACCACTGCTGCGTACGATCGAATCATGTTGGCCAAAAATTTATCAACTGAAGGTACTGTATATCCTATTACAGAACCGATCACATACAGTGTTCTATATCCTAGCAAAGGCGATGCGGTGGTTAATATTGAAACGTGCACATGCACTTGCTTGAAGTGGAACTTAGATCAGTTGCCATGTATTCATGCATGTGCTGTAGTCAGGTATCATAATTGTACGTTGTTAATTTCTATATTTAATGTCATATCATATTTTTACATTTAAATAAATATTTATGATACATGTCAGGTTTAAGGGCGTCAGTTGTGATACACTTTGCAGTCATTATTATAGCACAGAGTGGCTGAAAGCTGCATATGCATGTCCGATCAATCCCGTTCCTAAATTGTCTGATTGGAATGTTTCCGCGGAAGTTAGAAGCATGATTGTACTACCACCCATAGGAAAAAGGCAAGCAGGTAGGCCGAAAGAGGTTCGGATTCCTTCCGTTGGGGAAGCTCGTCGAACTAAGAAGTGTGGAAGATGTGGTCAGAGGGGACATAACCGTCTTCGTTGCCCTAACCCTCCAACATCCTTCAGTGGAGGGACGAGCGGAGCCGTAAGTGCAGAAGGCCAAACTAGCGAAGCCGCTACTGCAGAAGTTGGAACAAGTGCAAATGCTCATCCAAATACTGCGCCCTCACGAAAATGCCGCCTCTGTCATGAGACTGGACATAACCAACGTCGATGCCCGCAACGGTTTCCTCCTCCCAATCAAATGATGGGTAATAATCCAAACATTGATGATTAGACACATTAATTAATTGAAGCTTGTATTTACGTCAGATTGTATTATGTTATGTAACGCTTACTTGTTTATGTTGATTTAATCTTCATCAGAGTACAATGAAACTTATATTATTTTTTGTTTAATGACGTCTTGCAAGTATTTTATTAATTAGAACACATGTAGCATGTAAATGTTCATTTATTTATTTAGCATATGTTTAAATTTTGGGAACTCAAACTTTTATAATGACACAAGTTTCCTCAGTGATATGACACATTATTTAGCATATGCAGGCAATAATATACACTAGGTCTAAATTGGTAAAAGAAACTGATTTCGTGATTCAGGTTGATCGGTTTTTCATTATTAATAAAAAACCGAAATCGGTTTTTAATAGCTCATAAAACCGACATTGCTTCTTCTGCCATATGCACGTCTGATCGGTTTTTCAGTTAAAGGAGAAACCAATTTCGGTTTTTAATTCCACTTAAAAAACCGATCTTTTTATTGGTAGGACTTGACTTGGAGATTCCCTAATTTAAATAGCAAGATTAAAAATCTGTACATATCAACTAATGGTGTTTGAGACATTAAATCTTTACATAGAATGAATTAAAGATATGTCAGAGACTATCAAAATCAAATACTATTTTGTGACTTAAATATCTATTTTTATAAACTAAGGGATCGGTTGTTTTTTTGTCTGAAGATTGAATAGTATTGAAAGTCATTGAAGACTGAATAATGATAAAAGTCTGAAATTTAAATGACATATTAATTTGTTTTTTTTTCCCCTTCTTTACCTCTCAATATATAGTAATCTTATTTGTTTTTAAAAGTTAAAAATATTTGAAAACTAGCAATTTGATATTTATAATCTGTTACTATTAGTTGTTATCTAATTTCATTTAATATGATACAAACAATTACAAATAAACTATTTAACAAAAACTAAAACACTTTTATGTATATGTTAATAATATTTTATTTATAATTAAGATATGATTAATTATCATAGTTATTTAAATTAAATTTATAAATTTAAATAAAAATAAACAAAATGGTTTTAAGTTAAATTACTATTACAATAAAAGTTTGATGTACATGATTGAATTGAACTATTTTTAAGATGTGAAATTGGATATAATTAAATTGAACTAAATTAATACTTAGTTGTGTTTCATACAGTTGGACTAGATTAAAAATAATATCATCTCTTGTTTGGTATCGGTTAAGATTGGGTAAAAATATAATTATATAATTTAAGGTGTTTTTTTTTTGTATTTTTTGGTGAACACCTCTTTTTTTAAGTTTTTGATTAAAATTTTGCATTTGTGTGTTGCAATTTAGTGGAACATTAGGAATTTGTAAAAATATTAGAAAATGCTCTCATTTAATTACTAAAAATAAATACAATTACTTATATATAGTTTGAATGTCAAGTTTGCACTATTCTTCCCTTGTTTTACTTGTGCATATGGAAATTTGGTTGTTATTTGTTAATATAGTTGAACAGGTAGATAAGGTAAATTTAATATGAAAATTCAGATTTAAATTATTATATTCAAAATTTATTAAAAATCGACTATTAATTCAGAAGTCTAATGAAAATTTAATACAAAACTAACGAGAAGGGTATTTAATTATTGATTAGAATTGTTTGAAATTATTGAACCCAAAAACTTAAATTTCTTTGACAGTTATATTTAAATTTCCAACATAAAATACATAACATTTTGAAAAAGAGTTGTACCACTTATATTTGAATTGTTTTTTAAAAATAAGGATATTTTCTTGAAATTAAATCAAAATTTTTAATCAAATCAACCTACGATTACTCAATATGATGAGAATTATTTAACCCATTTTTTTTGTGACGGTGCGTTCAAAATATTTAGTAAATTTCAATTTTACATCTTCATTTTCAAAAATAATTTTAAAATTTTGAGTCAAGTATATATGTGTGTGTGTCATCTTATTAATTTACAAAAATGTAATGTGAAAATGATTTTTACTATTGAGACTTACATTTTAAAAAAATATGCGGAACAAGATAAGATGAGATTGATTTGGTAATAAACTTTTCTTACTTACATACTTTAATGGTTTAGAGTTGGTACCGTGTTTCTCTCTCTAAGCTCAAACTAATTGTAATAACTAAAAATATATATGTACTTTTTTTAAAGAAAAAAATTAAAGTACTTGAATAGTAAAAAATATATAAACGATTATATTTTCATCCTACTTATTTAATTTTTGTTTATATGATAAAACACAATCACCAACATAAAATGCTAAAGCAGATTTAATTTTACTGTGAAATTGAATCAATTAAAATTTGCAACTTGACATCTTATGAGAAAATTGATGTCACTCGAGTCCACCTAATATTATTTCATTTTTCATTTGTTGATATATTTATATATATATATATATATATAACTATTACAATATATTTATAATGGTGGTGGTAAATGCAACAAACAAGCAAAGAGCAGTTTCTCCAAATGAGCTTGGGTTGGTGGTAGAAGATAGAGAGAGGATATTTTCACCCAATTAAATTTCTTGTACACTCTATTTCAAAAAAAAAAAAAAAAAAAAAAATTTACGCTCTATGCAGTTTTAAGTATACCTGATTAATTAATATTTAAAATTATAATAAATGTTTAGAATTTATTTAATATAAAAAATACTTTATTTAAAATTTATTATATTATGTATTTATAAATAAATTTTACTGAAATTATTTTTTAAATAAATTAGAATTTGTTTAAGAATTACTTTAACATTAATAGAAGATATTCCTTTCAGCCCTGTTCAATAGGTTGTTGAGGATTTTTCATTTAATTATAGTTTCAATTGGAGAAATGTATTTTTCAAGTTCTTCTTAAAAAATAAATACAATTACTTATATAAATGAATGAATATTTCAAAAAAATAAATACAATTACTTATATACAACCTCTCCATCAGAGTCAACTATCCATTTTCCAAATTTATTTACTTTATACAATGGTGTCGAAAAGGTATACAGATCCCTTGCAATCTCTGCCCTCAGTGCAATGACATCTACAACCTGATCCGGTCGTCTTGATTTCCATGTAGTCTCGTTTGATTGTAACAAATCACGTATGTACATGGCCACATATGCTCCACAGCTCGTCCTGTATTAATAACAAATTAATTAAATGATGTTATCATACCATTAAATATAATATAAAATAAAAAATATATATATTATATATATAAATATTGAATTTTCATTAAGTTACAAATTTACTCACCCATCGGGTTGCTGGGGCACAACCGATCTATCAAGACGTTCAACTGTCCATCGCTCATCCACAGGTGGCATCTCTATCTGGGTCCTCTCATAAAATCCCACAAACCGCAATAAAATGGGCATCAAACACACCGGCGGCTCAAGTGGCTCAATGCGTAAAGCTAAGTCAGTATGTGCAAGAGAATCATATATTAATATCTTCTTCTGTCTCAGGCACACCTGACAAAGGACCCAGTGATTTTGATCTAGGCTACATGGCAGCAACAGCTGCAATTTGAAGACGTCAGTGATATAAGACTAATTTAAATATTTAAATGATCAAATAATAACTTATAATTTTTCATACAACACTCACATTTTCAACTTCCCACCACGGTACTAATGAGTCTAACTTGCCATAATTGAATGCTAGCCACTCTGAGGGTACATCAGCTGTAACCGGATCAAATGTTTTTCTTTTGAGGACGTATTGCTCTCTATAGTATAATGTCATCAATGCCTGTTGGAAAAAAAATTAAATATGTTATCACATTTAAGGGACATATGACGATAAATTGTAACGACATAACTTATTAAAATGTAAACACTTACAAATAAAGAGCTCCCATGAACCGCATATCTAGTGTCCTCAACCTCATTCCACTTCTTTCGTAAACACATCAAATAAGAATCGATGTGCTCAGAAGTGAACCATCTGTTCTCATCCTCAATGGTTCGCAATGTGTCTGGTATCACGCACCACTGACAACGCTCAACTGCACGCCTAAAATAAAAGAAAAAAAAAAAAAGGTTAACTTTTTTTAATAGTAACCAACATAAAGGTATAAAACTACTTATTATCAAAACCTGAGATCCAATGACGTGGAAGAAGCTTTGTATAGTCTGTAGACAACCTCTACGGGGTCTACAAACTTTGCCACCTCCTCAACCTGCTTTTGGGGCACCTTCTTTTTCTTTTTTGGCGGTCCAGGATCAGAGTATGGTGTCCGTAGAGATGCCGCTGGCTTTGTCTTTCGTTTGCCCCGCTTCTGGATGACCTCATCATGCAACTGTAAAGAAATCAAAACTATCAATTAGAATAAACATTTAGAAATATAAATCAAACTGTAACACAATTGAAATACTATACGTACCTAGTCATCACCACGTTCATCCTCTTGATGGATCTCCTGCTCCTCCTGATGGATGGCTGTCTCGTCTCTATGGATAGGCGACTGATGGACTACCTCATCATGATGGCCAGGTGACTGATGGACCCCCTCGTCCTCATGTGGTGCTGGTGCTGGTGGTGGGGGGAAGGGGATGGGGGTGGGGGAGGGGGGGGGGGGGGTGGTGGTGGTGGTGGTGGTGGTGGGCTATAGATATGGTCATCAGGGACAATGCTCCCATCATCATCATCATCATCATCATCATCATCATCATCGTCGTCGTCGTCGTCGTCATCCATAGGCATCTATAAATATTCTTCCACCCGTCTCAGCCTTCTATCCATCTTACTTACTTTCTTGTAGGTTGCCTTCTGTAAACCCACAAGGTACTCAAACAACTGCATCACCTGCATAAATATGTCATTTAACACAATGTACACAATTGAAAAAAAAAATTTCGACAGAGTCTCCCCTGTTTTTTCAGTATCCAAGGAAATATAACCTGCATATTTCAAATTACACTTCAAATATCATGTTTAGAGACTCCGTCTCTCTATCCCACTTCATATGATTATACAACATATCCACAACTTTTCCATTTACTCAAATGCACATTCACTTAACAATGAAATAAAAAAAAAAACGATTAAGATTCGTACCTCAGAATGTACTGTAGGTACATCGTGCGCCTTTTTTGTTCATAACTCCGTAAAGCTATCCTCTGATTCAGGCTGTGCACCTAGGATGTCTTCATGCTGCTCCTCATCATCCCTTGCATCATCATCATTATCACGTGCATCATCATCATCACCACGTGCATCATCATCATCATCATCATCACGTGCATCATCATCATCATCATCATCCTCCTCACTCCCTCCGCCACCTACTTTATGTACCTCTTCGCCAACCAAATGTTTCGGATTGAATGATCTCCAATAATCCGTCTCCTTTTCGGCATCAGTAGGCTCAAGGGTTTGTGCAATACCAACTATCTGCAATATACATATATAAATGGTTAGTTATATTATTATTAAAGATGGTTAAAACAAAAAAAAAAAAAAAAAATAAAGGAAACCATTTTCAATTACTTTCACCACTTACAGGGGGAAAGTCATTCAGGCTGGTTATGCCTTTCGGGGTCCTCTTCAGTGTCCGTCTCCTACACCTTGACAGTTCATTTTGCAACGATTGATTATTTTTCGCTATCTTCTCTCGTAAGACCGGAAATATTTCCACCAACCACCACTATAATTTAATTAAACAAATAACAAACATATAGTTAGTGTATATATATAAAATAAAATTCTATATATCAACCAATTAAAAGGAAACTATTATTAATTATTTACCATATTAAGTATACCTGAAATGCCGGAATATAACCATAAAGATTAATGGTCTTCGGTGGGTTTTTCACCCGCTCTTCAGTAATCGCCATATGGAGACAATGGATCAGTGTACTATAGCTCAATGTACCCCAAGGGAACGAGTTCCATAACTCCGCATTCTCTATCATCACCCACATAAAATGACCAATGAAGAGATGGAAAGCGATCCCTACATTTGCTAACTTCAAAAGATCCTCATCATTTAACACATTTTCACCCGTACGGCCCTGACGTCCTGTATGGCTCCTTGCCTCAACAAAGGTGGCTAGACTGGGGATACTCGGCGACACTCCATCAAACAATCGCCATAGGATGCTCTTTACATCATTTTGCATCGTATTGAAGATTTCTCGATCTACACCCCCAAAAGGAAGTCCTTTCACCAATAAAAACTCATGTTTCCCAAACCTATATGTTCTTCCCCCGACTTCAAACCACATTTCATCACGGCGCCCACCGGGGACCTCCACCTCTCTCACAAGAAACCATAATATCACTGAAGCAGCTGTTGTATTGTTGCTGCTTATCTCTAAAATATGTCCGAATGGGCACTCTCTTATGAACCGGTCGTATAAGCCTCGTCTAGTAATCACCGCAATGATTTTACCAAGCCATTTTTGCCCAATATGTGTATTCCCGCTCAAATTCTTGCTAATTGTTTGTGAACTATATTTGTACTTGAAATTCATCTGTAGAAAACAACCAAAAACAGCAAATGATTAGTATAGTATTCAAAAGTGAACAAAAAAAATCGGTTTTTAACTATGGCTGGAAAACCGATCAATGATCATTGATCGGTTTTCCAGCCTTGTGTGAAACACCGATCAATATCATTGATCGGTTTTTCACCAAAACCGATCAATGATAGAAAACAACCAGAAACTGCAACTGACTAGCATATATTCAATGTGAACAACTAAAATCGGTTTTTAACTATAGCTGGAAAATCGATCAATATCATTGATCGGTTTTTCACCAGGGCTGGAAAACCGATCAACGATGTTGATCGGTTTTCCAGCCCTGGTGAAAAATCGATCAATGATATTGATCGGTTATTCACTTCGGTTTTTCACAGTACAAAATAGAAAAACCGATTAACCCTTTTGAAACCGAAGTGCAAAACCTCGAAGTCGAAAACCGAAGTTAACAACCGATTGTGAAAAACCGATTTGAAAAACCGATTATCAACAATCGATTTCAACAATCGATTGTGAAAAACCGATTTCAAACAATACAAAGGCCGCAGCGTCAACAACACAAATCTAATCTATTTCAACACAAAAACAATACAAATCTAACCTATTCTAATCTAATCATCATAACCTAACACAAATCCAACACAATTTAATCATCATAACACATAAAACATCTCAAATTTGCAAAACGAAATAAAAAGTCCCTAACATGGTAGATTCGAGTACCTTGCCAAACTTGAGAGGGTCGCCGGCGGTCGGAGATGGTCTGCCAATGTCGAAAACGGCGAGAGAATGGCCGGAAACTGTCGAACGGCTGGTCGGGTCGTGGTCGGGTCGTGAAAGGGGGCGATCGGGTACGGGTTGCACAGTGTGGGTCGAGTTTTTGAATGAGAAATCGGTGATGAAAATGACTTTTCACCGATTTCTTACAAATATATATAGCAGGGGCTGTTTTGTAATTACATATTTTGGTTTTTTTAATTTTTTTGAAAATTAAGGGCTTATAGGTAAATATATGTAAGGGCATTATGGGTATTTTGGGTATATAATGAAATTAATTTGTTTGAGGGGTTAAATTCAATTTGTTTAAAAATATTGGGTAAAAACAAAAATTGTCATTTTGAAATGGGTATTTTTCGTAATTTTCGCTTTATTTTATTTTAACTAATGTTATTTGGGCTAGAACATTTAATTTAATTTAAGCCCATAGATGTGTTTAGTTGAGCCCAGTTGTTAGGGGGCTAGGGTTTTATGCTAAGTTTTCTTTCTTTGCCTATAAAAAGGTTGTAAACCCTAAGCAAAAAGGAGGATGAATAAAAAAATGCAGCCAATTATGTTTAATTGAGAGATTTGTTTCTCTTTTGTTCATTGTTGAACATGTGATCTTATCAAGCTATGCTTGTGGCGATCGAAACCATGACTTATCTCCCACTTTCTCATCTATGTCTTGGGAGTGGCGTCAATATCCTTCTTGTGATAATTTTGGTTCTTGATTATCATATATTCAATGGGTCAAAATTCTTTATAAATTTGGTTTTTGAATGACATAATCAATGGGTCAAAGTTTTCTTTATAAATCTGTTTTAATTTTTCTTGGGGTTGTGTTTCAATTTGATTGTGGGTGTCGTATTGATATACGGGGTTCGCATCAGTTGGTATCAGAAATTTGGCTATTAAATCAGGTTTGATATATCTTTAAAAAAAAAAAAAAAAAATCAGATTTGTTCTTCTTGTTTCGCATAATACCATTGTTTGTTTCGTCATTTTATTTCTCTTGTTGTTCCTTGTTGTTCATATCACTATTTGTTTTGTTTTTCTTGTCTTTATTTTTTTTTCCGTGAGATACCAATAATCTTCATTGTGGGTGAATTCTAGTGAAAAAAAAAAAATCAAGAAAAAAAAAAGAAAGAAAAAAAAAAGAAAAGAAAAGAAAGAGAAAACAAAAAGGCAAAAAAAACAAAAAAACAAAAAAAAGGCAAAAAAACAAAAATACAAAAAAAAAGGCAAAAAAAAAAAATATCTTAGGTAGAGAGATAGAAATTTTATCTCTTTACTCTTTTGTTCTTGCCATTAAAAAAATAAAATTTATCTCATTCCTTTTTTTTTTTGGTTCTTGCCATAAAAGGAATAAATTTTATTCTTTTCCTATTTTACCTAAGTTAAGAGTAAGTTAAGGGAATATATTTTATTTCCTTTTTATTTTTTTGCTCTTGCTTAAAATAAAAGAAATACAAACTTATTTCCTTCCTATTTTGTTTTCTACTCAAGGAAACAAATTCAAATTCCTTCCATTATTATTTCCTTGAAATCCCTTATTTCCTTTGTTTTTCAGTTTGACTATATTTAATATACTTATTTTCCTTCATTGTTTATTGAATTTCTTCATTGTTCCATCATTAGAAATCTCAAAGCTCCGAGTGTTGAGTGAAACACGTGAGGGAGTGTGTGAGATTCTTTTTCTAACATTTTTTTCAGGTTTCAATCCCATCTTCTAACAATAATGATGATGAATCACGATTTGAGGACAAATCGTTTTGAGGAAAGAGGGAATGATGGAAACCAAGGTAGCAATCTCGGAGGACAATGAGATAATTGGACAACGAGGCAATTAAATGGAATTGGGCTTAATCTTGAAGGTTTTGGATGCTAATTGAAGGCAATTGGAGGCAAACTGAAGTTAATTGGGCTTTAAATAATTTGGGCTAAGTTTATTTTAATTGTAATGGGTTTTAAATTAAATTAGTTTATTTTATTTTAACTAATGTTATTTAGGCTAGAACATTTAATTTAATTTAAGCCCATAGATTTGTTTAGTTGAGCCCAGTTGTTAGGGGGCTAGGGTTTTATGCTAAGTTTTCTTTCTTTGCCTATAAAAATGTTGTAAACCCTAAGCAAAAAGGAGGATGAATAAAAAAATGCAGCCAATTATGTTTAATTGAGAGATTTGTTTCTCTTTTGTTCATTGTTGAACATGTGATCTTATCAAGCTATGCTTGTGGCGATCAAAACCATGACTTATCTCCCACTTTCTCATCTATGTCTTGGGAGTGGCGTCAATATCCTTCTTGTGATAATTTTGGTTCTTGATTATCATATATTCAATGGGTCAAAATTCTTTATAATTTTGGTTCTTGAATGATATAATTAATGGGTCAAAGTTTTCTTTATAAATCTGTTTTAATCTTTCTTGGGGTTGTGTTTCAATTTGATTGTGGGTGTCGTATTGGTATACGAGGTTCGCATCAGTAGTTCCCTTAAATGTTGATTCGGGTCTTGAACAATAAGAGCGTTCAACTTTCTGTTTATGAGTAAATGGAAAGATAAATTCATAAGTTGTTATGGATATATTGCTCATTAGAGAATCAATAGTACTTAATGGAACAAGATATAATTAGAGAGGTATAACGGATTTTAATAACCTAGCTCTAATTATAAACTACTCTTGAAGGATCGAACCATGTGAAATGATTAAATCGATGGACACTGAAAATTCAGATTGTGTAAGACATCTACAATTTTGAGAGTGCAACCTTAAGTTTTTAGTGGAGTAACTCTAAGGTTAATAATAGTGAATTATTAATTAAAGAGTTTAATTAATAATTCCGATGTTATTGGAGCTCAAATTGTAGGTCCATTTGGTCCCCTTGCTAGCTCACAACCACATAAAGAAACAAGTTGAAGAATATAATTGAATTGTCCGATTATTAGTGTACATATATATTTATGTACTTGTTCAAAAATTATTTAAATAATTTGATTATTTAAATATTTATAATTATTTAATTAATGGTTAATTATTTAATTATTTGTAGAGGTCATGGGTTCAATTATAAATGATGTCATTAAATTAATTATGATTTAGAATCATTTAATTTAATGAAATAATCATTTAATTAATTAATGAAAATAATAATTTTAATTGGAATAAGATTCCATTTAAATTATATTAAAAGAGTTTTAATTTAATGGGAATTAGATTCCATATTAAATTAAAAGAATATAATTCTAATCCAATAAGGAATTTGATTTCATATTGGATATGAATTAAGTTTTTCAATTTAAATAGGATTTTGGATTCCTTGTTAAATAGGAAGTGCCCTAGTTTACCAATATATATATAAAAAGATGTTTTTTTTTTTTTTTTTTTTTTTTTTTTTTTTTTTTTTTTTTTATGATTGGTAATTGTGGTGGTGGTAGAGAGAATTTTTGGCTACTTGAACCAAAAATTTCCATTGATTAAAAATCACCAAATAACCATCTACTTCAAAAGGATCTTCAAAAAGATTGTGCCCACACACAGTTTCTTTTGTGAAGAGTCATAGCAAGGAATATCATGTGGTGAAGAATCTGTGAATCAAAAGGGATCAATTCAATCTTCATGCAAGGTAAGATTCGATCTTATTAATTTAATTATTGAATCGTTATTACTAGCATCGATCGAGCATGTTTTGTTTGAAATTTTTTTAAAATTCACGTTTCCGCATTCAAATTAAAATTGGTTTTTCCCTTCAGAAACAACCTTTGATTTTTGTTGCAATGACCTCCATTGATTTAACGGTTTGACTTTCTTTGATTGTTAACTACATCTCTCCATATGGTCATTTTATTTTATTTTTTATTTTTCATTCAAAAGTTATATCATTTAATGGGCTGTTTGGATCCCCACCGTATTTGGATAGTGGAGATCCATTTAAAATAATTTAGAATTTTAAAAATTATAAAATAAATTTCAAACTTAAAAATAATTAAATAATTTGAAATTTAAAAATAATTAAAAGATAATTTTGAATATAAAAATAATTTTTTCTCAAATGAATCTGATGGATGGTCAAGACTCAAGATCTAAAACTTTGGATTCCGTTGGATCATTCAATTAAAATATACAGATTATTTAATACTACGTAATTATAGGTTCTATACAATAAGTTTTTTTGATAATATCGTTCATCATACTGCTATGAAGATCAGTTCATCGGCAGCACTACTTATACGTATCCAACTCGACCACATCCATGATCATTAGAATGAAGAAAATGAGAATTATTCCATACTTTCCTTGCCTGATCTTTTAGTTTAGAATCCATAATAAATTTTATACCTAGAAACCTTTTTGAAACAAAAATTGTAAATAAGACACAGACAACATGAATGAGTGAAGAGACAACTGACCCTACCACTAAAGGGAGAGGCGCAATGACCACCTTCTTACAACTCCTCTTGTTTCAATTAAACCTACACAAACTTTTAATTATCTTTCTTCCGACATTCTCCCAACTTACACTATTTTTTATATCTTTTCTTTAACTATAAAGACTCCAAATCTTATAATGCATTGAGCACTTCCACTTTGCTAATGGCAGTGATTTACCAATTTGCCCATTTGATTGCTTATCCATGTCAAAAGTTCTTAGACCGGTCAATGCCTATTTCAGTCTTTTTACTTGTTTATACATTTCAGGAAATTGAGCCTTAATCACTGAAACCACTAATAACTAAATATATATTTTAAATCATAAAAGGGTATTCCATGTTGGCAAAGCAACATACAAAAGTGTCAAGATGCTTCTTTTGGACTTGTTTTAAAATATTTCCACCTTTTTTTTTCTCTCTCTCTCTTTCTTAGTTATAACTTGTTTGGCTTCTGAGCTATCTGAAATTGATGAAAGATGTGTCTCTCCTCATGTTTGCATGATTGAAATTAAGAAATAATAATTTTAGGTTTTAGATGGGGTTTGTTCAACCTTGGGCTTAGAGAGAGCTTTATAGAGCAATTTTTTATTAACACACATGCTTCATTCAGTTTTATAAAGAACTCGGATTCTTGCAATCGTGTGCTAGTATGCACCCATGCTTACACAAACCAATAGTTAAAGCCATTCGTATAATGTCATGACATGATCTAACTTTGATAGGATTAAATATTTTTCAATAGATTTTACCTTGAATCTTACTATAATCTGAACTAATTTGTAAGCATATTCTTCAAAACTCAACAATTTATTTTTTATTGAAAAAAAAAATAGAGGAAAAATATCTTTGATGGACGATTATCCATACTTTGAGCTAATGTTGAAATGTGTAAACTAATTTTATAACATGCATGACATTTATATTAAATTATCAAACAGAATTTTGTAAATGCCTTTAGTGGCACTACTAAATATACTGAAAAAAGCCCGATAGAAAAGATTTCTTATCTTAAAATAATATTCATAAAATTAAGATATACAATAAATTAATGAGTGGTCCAAGGTGAATATTCAAATCTCTCAAATTCCTCACCCCTTAGCACACCCTGATTCTACTACTTTTATTAAAAGTAGACAAATGAAAGCAAGCAACATGAGTTTGGAATTATCAAATACCTCATTGTCTGCCATTGACACATCTTTCCTCAAACAAACCAGTTGGCACTCTCCTTTCATTACTCAACATGTCTGCTCACACAAACTCACTAAAGCTGCTTCCGCTATCTATCAAACTTAAAGGAGGGTTCTCAGTGAATCTCAAGAGTAATAGTGTTATTCATTCAACATGTTAGGTTCTTGGAGGCAAAAGTGCTTTCTCTGCTTCACTCTTCTTCTTGCTTTCACCGTTCTCTCAGAAGCATCAAGATTGCCCAAGGCCTACAGTTGGGATCAAATGCTTCCCAAAAAGCTTCCTACTCCTTCTTCAGCTCCTTCCAAGGGCACCAATTCTGTATCTATATCGTCTTCTGCGGCAGTGAAAACGGATAAAAGCCTCCTTTCGTCCAATGGAAAGGTCTAGTGTAACGCTTCCAACAACTCTTATACAATAATCTACACACTGTAGAATATGCAATATTCTTGGGACTGCAGCAATCGAAAGGAGGCATGCAGGAATTTTGTAAATTAGTGTTGTTGATGTGTTCGATGGATCAGCTTGACCTGCGGATGCTGTTGTACAGATGATTTAATGAGTACGTATAGATATGCTCATATCAGTGACCAAGTTGAATTTGTTGGATTATATTTCAAGGCCAGATTTTAATTAATCATCTTTTGAGGTGATATATATATACATGTTTACAGCAAATTCTTCCATGTAATATTTCTTCTAATTTGTATTTTACCACCAGAATAACAAAAATCTAAACTCAACGTAGTACAATCTTCATTTTGTTACTAGGCAAAGCTGGCCTTTGAGAGTACAAATTATCAATTTATGTAAATTTGTGATACCTATATATTACTTTCTTTTGTTTTTTTTTTTTCCTTTTAAGGAAAGAAAAAAAAAAAAAAACTTGTATATTACTATTGTAATATGGATGAATGTTAGAATACATTCTGATTAGTATGGCAATGTTTTCCAATACGAATTCTAGTAAAAGAGTTTGGGGAAACTGTCACTTCCATTTACCTTCTAATTAATTAGTTGTTCTTCCAAACAATGGGGTACTATTTAAGAATACCTTACTAACTAGAAGGGCAAATGATCTTGCTCATGTTTAGAAGAGAAGAAACTAAAGGATTCTTAAAACAAATTTACATATCTGCGCTTTATTAATGTAGCTACAAGCTAGCTATTGGGAAAATATTTCTGGAGCTTGCAACTATAAACAGATATTTTCTTGATGAAATGGGGAATCACTATGGTTCTAGGCTTAGTTCTTTGTCCAGCAATTTTTTTGCACATCTATTCTTCCACTGAAACTTCCTTCGTCTAATCACAATAAGAATTCTACTTTCCTTCTCTTTAATTTCACTGTAAATGGATAATGTACTTGCTAATTAAAAGGTGATGAGCATAATTTATATATTTTTATTATCCTTAAATTTAGATTTTATAGTCTAATTTTACATTAGTTTTATTTCAATTAATTGTGTTTTTGCCTTTTTTTGATGAAACAGAAATAAAAAGTATTTACATGCTGAATGAGAATAAATCATGATTTTTATCAAGTCATAATCCAAGTGGATCAGTTCTGATTTCAAGCCCAAATTCAAAGACCCAATCAACGGTTAAAGCATGTCAAGGAAAAGTGCAATTGCTAATTTTCATGTTCAAATTCATGTGGACCAATGTTAGGTCAGCATTCATCATTAATTTGGTATCCACTTTACCTATAAATATGTTTTGTTTTTATAGTGGAATTAGTAGTTTATTTTGTTTTGTGTTTTTATGTTTTAATTAGGTTTTGAGAAGAAATGGATGAAATGAGTGAATTGTTTAAGATCAATTGCAACTCATGGAATTGGAGAAATTCAAGGGACTAAATTAGCAAATTGTCATTCAAATCCAGATCGAAAAAAAAAATAAAATTTGATTGAATTTAAGATTTCTTCTAGTGCAAGAATTCGGATTGAGAAATAAATCCAAAAGCAATTTTGGAAGAAATCATTGAATAATGATGATTTAATATAATTAAATGAGGATCATGAGCATTGCACATTAGGAAACGGTAAAAATCTAAAAACCATTGAAAGAATAAATAATCTCATTTTATCCAAACTTTTCAAAATATTAGCTAAAAAACCCCTTGCTGTTAGCGAAAAGCGGTTTCCATCCAAATTTTTAGTGGTTTTATGATAAAAGCAGTAAAAGATCAAAATACCCTTATTATATTAAAAAAATAAAAAATAAAATTAATCAATTACCAAACTATGCTTTCATAACTAGAATAAAAAAATTACAAAATAAATAAAAAAAAAAAACAGAAATTTTTAGAATTTACAAATTACAATTAAATTTATGTAAAAGTAAATAAATTTCAATTTTAAAGAATCAAAATCCAAAAATTAAATGTAAAGGATTTGACCCAGAATTCTCATTTTATTTGAAATTTGAGTGGAGCCCTTCTGGCACCCTAATGGGAATCCTTGCAATCTTTATAATGGTGACTCTAAAGGATTGTTGTAGAGCAAAGCCAAAGAAGCTTAAAATGTTTTCATTTCATAATCATTTATAAAATTTTAGGTGATTAGAGTTTTTTTTTTTTTTTTTTTTTAATTTCAGTAGCACAACGGTTGTTTTCAAACGTTTCCAAAAATTTCCAATCACCTATAAAACCATTTTAAAATGCTTCTAATTTCATACATATCTCACTTCCATTTCAGGACCTCAGGTCCAATTCAATGATAAGAAAATCAACCATAGAAATATTCAACACCATGGAAGTCAGTCAAATTTTGAAAATAAATATTTATTCATACTATCTCAAATATGCATATAAACTTCCATTAATTTATATATATCAAATGCTGACATGAAGGTCTACAAATTTATTTCACAGAAAATTTGGTCTTCAGTTAGGCCCCCCTAAACTAGTGTTGGAGACCGCTCGCCTTGCACGTTAATCTCCATACTTGGGGGGGCTTTACATAAAACATATAAAAATAAATGAGCTAAAGGAGCTCAGTAAGTGTATATTAATTTTATTTCGTACATAAAATGTCTCCCTAAAAAGAAATTATTTCGAAATCTAAGGTTTCCTGAAACTTTAATAAAACACAAGTTTCGTGTAATGAAATATAAAAACATATATCACTGAAAACCATTAACATAAATATTTGTAAATCATTTCATTCATAATCATATATTATAAACCTAATAGAATTTAAGGCCTATCGTATTACTATCGAAGGTTCCCTTTTTTATGTAACGGACCGGTTAATCCCCACTCTTGGGCCTTGGCCTCGACTCTCATAGATTCGGATGTAACCGCCCCGGCTGCCCCTTGTCTTAGGCTTTTCTTTGGGCCTCGGCTCTCAAGGATTTGGGCAGCAGGTATCGTTCCCTCTCACATGTATAAACCATTACGCCACGGTAAAGACCTGTCATCCATAGGGTATTATTCTTGGTAGTATCCCAGATACGCGCAAAGGGCGACACGGCAGACTCAACTCATCCCCCAAGGGTTAGTAACAGAACTACCCACCGGACTTGCCATACGCGCACTAAGATGCCTCGACTAATTCATTCATATAATTCATTGCATAACATGAGGGGTAACCATTGGTTTTAAAAAACTTTCAATTCATAACTTGAAAACTATTTCATAAAAATCATAACGATTCAATGAAATTCATTCGTAACATAATAATTGCATTAAGCACATACTTAAATTGAGCATAAGATATATTTTTTTCAATAATAGTATCATGAAAATGAATTCAAATCTTTCCACAACTCATTAAACATTAACATTTCAATAATCATAAACATATTTCAATCATGGTAAGAAAATATTTTTCAATGTTCGTAAAAAGAGTTTTACACTCACTTTTTTCTCGCTCGCAGAACCTACGATTTCAACTCCTTCGCTTTCGCGTTACCTACACCATTCGTACACTTAATTTAGGCTATTTCGAAAAATTACATAAATACACATGCTGCCTTGTCATCCATATTTACATACATACATACAAGCTATCCCATAACATTTAAATGCATAGAATTCGAAATTTCGCATAGTTTTCGTTTTATCCGAAATGACTTCAATTATTTACGAATCACTTTTATTCAACCATTTAAGCATCCAAACACTTGTAAATCATTCCAAATACATAAAAAATCATGCCAAGTCATTCAAAACTCATAAAATTCAATCAACACAATTAAACACTATTATATCCATTTTGACTGTAAAACGTTCGCAAACTTTCCAATGCAATTCTTTTAGTTTCCACACTCATTCTAGCATCCAAATGACTTGTATAATTACTCAAAATATTCAAAAACAATTCTTCACCACTTTTAACCACACCTTGGCCGAACCTACACATATTACACAACACATTTTCATTTCATATTTTATCACCCTTTCAAGCCATTTCCAAATAATTCAAAATCAAATTAAACCACTCAACACCTCTCTTGGCTGTGAGGTATGTATACATATACTCAATCATTTTCTTCAACTTTAACATAGGAAACTACAAGGAGATCACCCACATAACATGGCAAAGCTACTAATATCCTAAACCACATAAATTTAAGTTTTCAAACATCCAAAAAAAAAACTCATGAAAACTAATTTCTTACCTTGATTTCACTTGGAATGGATTGAATTAGCTCTCAAGCTTGCATGCAACACTAAAATCACTCAAAACTCACTCAAAATGGTCATAGAAATTCAAGAATAGCTTGCTGCCCCCCTCCCTTTATTTTATTTTTTTTTTTCTCAAAGTCGTGAGCACACTCACACATAGTAACACTTCTTCATTTTTCTCTCATGGACGGCAACTGCTTCCCTTTTTACTTCAATTTCATTTGCATTTGCTTTATATATTTATCACATAATTTGGAATTTGCCCTTAGATTTCTAATTATTTACAAAATTACTACTCTTGCATTGTTACAAATGCATTCCATTGCATGATAAGTGTAAGCCATTAATTCTATTTACGGTTTTCTTAGTACTAGTGTAACACTTGAAATTTCATGAACAATATTTTCGAAGAAATAATATTTTTAGAGGAATACTATTTTCGGATGAACAGTACTTTTAGATGAATAGTATTTTCAGAAGACTAATATATCTGAATAAATAGTGTTTTTCAATGAATAGTTATTTTTTCTGAAAAATGGATTAAGCGAATCAAAAGCTCCGAAATGAGTATCAGAGTTTGATGAAACTGAAACGAAATGAAAATGAGTCCGTTTGAATAGTTTTCAAGGGGGCCGAAAGTTATTTATGAAAATGCCCTTACGGACAGAAATATGGATGTTATTGATTGAAATTCCGTTTGACTTTTTTGAAGCATGGGATTGAGTGTTAAGACACCCAATTAGAGTGTTACATGGTCAATTTGATGATTAGGTGACCATGGAATATTTTTTTAATTATTTAAAGATAAATAGAGATAATTCTAAATTTGATCGGAATTTTGAAAAGATTTTCGGATTCAAAAATTTTGAAAGGGGACTAACCGGGTATTAAGATACTCAAGAGGTAATTTAGAAACCCAAATGACCCTTTCGAAAGAATACAGATTGAAACGAAATTAATCTGAAAATTGTTGGAGATGATTTAGTGATTTACGAAGAGCCGAAAAGGGGCATAGAATGATTTTTAAGAGTCACCAGGGCTACCTAGACTATGTATGCAGTTCGAATATAGGCCTTGGAGAATTGTGGAAGGATTTCGAAAAAGTGCCGAAAAAGCCGAATCCGGACATTTCAGAAAGTTCAAATGGATAAAGATAAGAAAGGATAGACATATGGGCACCATAGGAGAGTGACAAGTGTCACTAGTTGATAAAGATGAGGACACTTGTCAAGTGTTGAATGGAGGGTATTTTTACAGTTTTAACAAACTTTAGGGGTCAAATTGATATTATAGCATTTTTAGGCTAAAATGGTAATTTTGCTACACTTATATATATATATATATATATATATATTTGGAGCCAGAAAGCAGACCAAAACATAAATGGTCTTGCAGTAGCAGAAAGAAACGGTGAAAAAAAAAATTAGAAGGAGAGGAAAGCTGAGAGAGCCACAAAATGGAGAGGTTGCTACCTTGAGTTTTCAAGGGCTGGTCCAAGGTCATGTTATCAACTTTTCCTCCATGTTTTCACCAAGGTTGATCAAGGAATAAGTGAAGAACAAGAGGCGAGTGATTTGATAAAAATTTTGATGTTAGTATAGAGTGATTTTGATGGTTTTCTGATGGGTTTTTGTGAATTGATGAAGAAGTGTGTAATTGATGTTATTTATGGTGTATTTGGTAGTTGAATAACACACTTTGAGATTGGAATTGAAAGGAAATGAAAAGCTAGCATGGGTGACAAAAATTAGTATGGTTAGGGTTTGATGAATTATGATAATTAATGTAAATTGATGGATTTGGTTTATGGTATATGATTTGAGTTATTTTTGATGATCATTGATGTGATTAGAATGAAAAACAATTAAAAAGAAATATAAATATGTCATGGGTCACTTATAGTAGTGTGTTGAAATTAGGGTTTGAGGTGTATTTGTGACTTGAAAAGTTTAATTGAATGGTTTAGGATGTTAGAAGTTTTAGAAGACAATTGTAGTGACTTTGATGTCAAAAGTTGAAGCAAACATGATGAATTACTGTTGATGCAATTTTTAGTCAAGTATGAAAGTGAGGATATAAATGGGCTTGAACTAATTTTTAGTCAAGTATGCAATTTTTAGTCAAGTATGGCAAATGAAATGTTATTAAATTTGAATATGTGGAGAAAATTGATAAGTAGAGTATTGTGTGTTGAAATTGGCTAAGTTGTCTAAGGGTGATTAAGTAAGATTTAAGTGATGCTAGTGAGTTTTTAAAGTTCCAAAATTATATATTTGGGTATGTATTGTGAAGGAAATAATGAAGCTTGGAAATGTGTAAAGAATGTGGAAATGTGTATAATAGCATCCTTACTAGTTTGGGTGCAAATTAGTTAATGTTATCCAATTGATTTTATTTGATTTGGTTTTCAAATTTGGGGTTAATAAATATTGATTTGGTGAATGATTTAGTTGGAATGAAAAATTATTAGCTGAAGGGCAAGTAATTTTGGAAGAGGAATGAATTTATTCAAGAGTACCAAACAAAGAAAAAAGGAGCAATTAGTGAGTATAAAAGTTGTGTTTCATTAAATTTTAGTGTTAGTTTAATTATAATTTTGGATTGGTTATGAAAGATATAAGTTTAATTGTGAGTATAAAATGATGTTTTTATTAAAGTTAAGTTGTTAGTCTACTTTGATTTTGATTTGCAGCGATTTTAATATAAACTCAAACTTATTAATTTGTGCATGTTTCCGAAGATTTAAAAGAAATCAATATTTTGAATTCATTAAAGATTAAGTATTTATTACTTTAGTTATATTACGATTTATAGTATTTGAATATATCAAAGATTTTCAGTTTAGACCAATTGTAATTATATTAAATTTTATAGTATTTGATTATGTAAAAGATTTAAAGTTTAAGTCAATGATAGTTTATTCTTTTAGTAAAAGTTATCTTAGTTTCTTCAAGCATGTAAAAGAAAGTTTTCAACGGCCAATGTGTTGGGACCCATACCGAATCCCCTTGTGGAACCGGATGGGAGTCCCAAAGCATCCCGACGAAACTCAATTGAACCCTTAGTTTGGCTCGAAAGGGTCCCATGGAGGTACCGCTCTCACTTAAAAATTTCTTTTCTCGTGGAAACGAGTATAAAGTTTTTTTTTTTTTTTTTAGTGTACATTTCAAAAATCGGATTATAAAAATTTTGGTAGTACAATAGCTGTTTTTCTAAAAATTCCACCTTGCCAAAGTTTAAGAAATTTGAACACCTCTATAACAATGAAATTCTCAACTTCTGGGCCTCAGGCTCTCTTTTTCTTTTTCCACAAATTCACCACAAACATGCTTAATTTAAAAGAAAACTTGAAAATCATTTCATTTACACAAAACTACGCTATACACCTCAAAATATAATATTTACAAAATATACATGAAATTATGATTAGTTATGCATGATCATGATGTTTCAATATAAACTAGTGCAGTTGCATCATGTCTTTAGCCCACCTACACATTCGACAAAGCACCCTCTGATGGACGGCTCATACCTGCACTTGGGGAGGATTTTCAAAAACATAAAAAGAGTGATGAGTATTTAACTTAGCGAGTGGGTAACCTTTTTAAGCTATAATATTACTTTCTAAATATATATCCTCCCAAAATAATTTGGAAAACTAATAATTTCTTCATAACCTTTATAAAACTGTAAAACTAGCATAAAACATATAAATATTTCTTTACTGCTCGAAAATTAGTAATAACTTTCGTAAAATATAAACCATCTCGTTCTCTAACTTTACGTCTACTGACGTGCTTTTTCCTTTTTAAATCTAGCTAAGGCAACCTAGGGAAACTTATCTTGTCGTGACGGAATTTCTCATCGCCACTAGGATTCAGGAATGCTACCATGTGTAGTCGCAAATGTCGGAATGTAAACCCCCATTTACATACGTGACTAGTTTAGTACTAGTGGATGAGCTAAGTTAAGGGACATTGTGTTTAAGAGTGTTAAGGACTAAATTGTAAGAAATCAAGACTTTCCATGGTCAAGAGCAATTTTAAAAGGTTTAGGGTCATAGTATAATATCAAAAGGTGGTCAAATGAGACAAAGAAGCCTTATATATAATCAAATACTTAGTCATTTTGGGCAAGAGAGGCATACATACGGGATCAAAGAGAGACCAAAGAAAGAAAGCAAAGAAAGTTGTGGCAACCAAGGGGAAAGGAAGAGAAGCATAAGTGATCATCCAATCCAGGACTCCCACTCATCAAATTAAGCTTTCTCAAGTTTTATTAACATCTCAAGAGCTTAATTCAAGTTAAAAGAGGTAAGAATTCTTGAATTGAGATTAGTTTGGTGGAACTTTAAGTGTGATTCCATGTTGGTTTCAAGTTAAGTTTTGAGTTGATTTTTTATAGGACTTTAGTGTTAGATTATGAGATGAGTTCATGGATAAGTTGTTGACAATGAAATGAACAAAACCTGGTGAAAGAATGGATCATAGGGTTGTATGTGGTAGAACCCTACGTGACTTGATTAAGTTTGGTTTAGTTTAATTGCTTGCCTACCAAGTGTTTGATTAAATTCCTAAGTGAATTATGCTATTAAAATGCAAAGAAAATGAAAAGCCATAGTTGGTGTATACACTAAGGTAGGTTCGGCCAAGTTAAGGGTGTATGGACATCCAATAAATTCCATCAATTCAAGGCTCCAAATAAGTTTAAAATAAGCTAGACAAGGCATTGAAGAGATTAGAATGCACTAAGGCATATATAGAGTTATTGCACATTATAATGCACTAGTGAAGGCCACCAACCAATGCCACTTCTCTTCCACTTTTCTTTGCCATGTATGATCATGAATGAGTGTATAAGAGTTAGGGAACACTCAAGGATAGATAATTGAAGTTAAATTATAAAGGTGTAAGAAAAGCCCCTTAAAAAGTGGTCATGAAAGTGGGTTTTTAGGCTAGAAACCATATCAAACGATTTTAGAATTTGACGAAACTTTACAGGTGACCACATTGAGAGATAAGAAGTGTCTTGGAATAAGAATCGAAGCAAAAGCATGCCCGAGCTGGGCTGTGCATCACATTCAGGTTTAGGGGGTTAAAAATCATGATTTTTCATTCCAAGCTTCAATTGATGAAACAGACCATTTGGGGATGTTCCTAGGGATAAATAAGTAGGATTCATGCAAAGAAATTGGAAGTTTGAAGCATTGGTTGAAGAGAAATGGAGATTGGAAGTTACTAGTGCATAGACAATGTCATTGTGCAATAGAGTTTAGGTGCATTCCAATGCATTATCATTATGCATTTTTAGCCTATTCTAAGCTTGCCTATCTTTGTGTAGGTGAGGAACACTTGACCGAGCCAAGAGAGAGTCTTTGAGGTTTGTTTAGTTGAGCTACAAGTCAAGGTAAGTGCACTTTTTATGAATGAGTTTTCAAAAGTTTTATGCTTTTGCAAATGAAATCATATTCCTATTTTTGCATGTTTAAATGCTTGAATACTTATGTTATATAGATTTGAGTAAGATGAGCCCAAGGGTGCGAGTTTAAAATTTTTAAAGCTTCAAAGATTTAAAGAAAGTTTCAAGAATAAAGCTCGAGAACTCTTGTCTCAATTAAGCTAAAAAAAGAGTCCAAGGACTCTAAGTTTAAAGCTTACAAGATTTTAAATTAGTGCTTTGTGCACCAAGAAAGAAATTTTAAGGCATAGCATTAGAGAAAACCAGATTTTCAAAGGCCCGTACGGTACGGTATATTCTATTTAGTAGGGCAAGTTTGTGGGACAAGTCATTACCCGTGTGTGTATGGGGTTAGAGTGTTTGGCGAGCGAGTGCCCTACTTTATGGGATATGGTCTCACATTGCATTTACGCGATTTAGAGATTCCGCATGTAGCATTGAGAGGTCCCAGATTTGGGTCATGATTGGTGTCAGTATACAACGTCACGTGATCTTCACATTGCGGCATTAGCGAGCGAAGTCGCATGTGACCAGAG
Source organism: Nephelium lappaceum (assembly GCA_021234005.1). Lineage (NCBI taxonomy): Eukaryota > Viridiplantae > Streptophyta > Magnoliopsida > Sapindales > Sapindaceae > Nephelium > Nephelium lappaceum. The sequence continues at coordinate 12,944,474 of CM038001.1, read as the reverse complement.
ATTAGGGTTATGAAATGGTGCTTTTCTAAAGTTTGTAACATTTGTATTGCTCTTGCAAATGAATGTTTTATATATGTTTGCAAAGTGCTTTTATAATGCTATGCAAAGAATGAATGAGACTTATGATTTATGCTTTAAGAAATAGAAATCTATTGTAAAAGCTTTTAAGAAAAGTTTAGTTCAAGGTAAAAATTAGTTTTCTAAAGATTAAATGCACTCACTGAGCTATTTAGCTCACCCCTTATTTTTCTCTAACCTCCTCAGGTATTTTTGTGGGTGATCAACGATCTCCTCTGTCACGATAGGTGGGCATCAAATCGGCTATGCTTCTTGCTTTTTGAAGATTTTGCATATAGCATGTGCATACTTATACATTTGTAAATAAAGTGTAGTTTGAGTTGTAATAAAAAGTAGCTTATTTTGAATGGTCATGAGTTTAACATGAAACTTGTGTTTTGTGGAAAATAATTACATTGTTATTGAATTTGTTATGAGAAGTTTAGGTTGGCGATGGAAAGGGATTTAGTCAAAATGTTTTATTTTGAAACTGTGAGTTTCGGTGTTGTCCATTTTGCAGCTGTTATGCTGCCGAAATTTAGTTTTCTAAATGACCAAATTTTTTAAATTAAAACCAACCTAAAACCATATTTAAAGTTTAAGGCTTATAAAAGTTTGTCGCGCACGAAATTTTTAGCGACTTTTCAAAGAAAGTTTAAAGACAAAGTTAGAGGGTTCACTCCTCGATTATGTTTTAGTTCATCGAGACGGGCTAAAAGGGATCGATGGAGTGCCTGAACATACCTGTCGAATAGCAGTCTAGTGGCAGTCCGAGAATGAGCATCTCAGGGAAACTCTGGGGTTGTGATCCCCCCCCTCCCCTCCCCTTCCCCCCCAACATCAGACAGATCTACACTACCATATACATGCAGAGGGCAACACACTGACTCAAACCCCCAAGTTAGCGACTCTCCCAACCATCTTGCCATACACGCATACGGTACTTCGGCTGGGTATACTAGGGATTAGGGTAAACCAAAGGCATTTAAAAAATCCTTTTAATATACCTTAAAATCTCACTTGCACTAGGTATAAAAATATATTGATTTAGTTCTATCTTTCTAAGGCAACAGCCTAAAATTTTATAAATTTCTTTAGCAGGTCTCTCTTATGCATATATTCACTTGATATACTAAATTGCTTTACTACTAAAATACATATACAATTACAACTTAAATTTGGAAACTTACATGCATTTAAAAAAAAAAAAAAAAAAAACAATAACATGTTAAAATGTAATCAATTCAACAATTTTTAACTTAGATATAAAATCTGTTAGGTTATTGGGTTGTTAGGTTGGGTCCACCCAAGATGACTTAAACCCATGACCTGATCCAAACCGATTTGGATCAAATTTGATCAAATAACTGCTAGCGATTATTGGCGGTTATCAGAAGTTATATCAACCACTATATATATGTGTGTTTTGTGAGTGAATGAGTTTGATGATGGATTAAACACTTCATATCACTACACGCATAAACATGCAGACACAGAATCATGAGAGAGAAAAAGGAAACAAATGGCAAGAAAAATTGCACTGTGATTTGAGGTTCTTGTCCGCTTTTGTGATTGGAATCCAAACAGTTGAACAATCCAAGATCTAAAGCAATTTCCACTGCGTAGAAACAAGTACGCTTTCGGTTTCCGTTTTACTATTTTATAGAATTTATATACTATATGAATTCTTTCATTGGTATCAGAGCACTGTTAGGGTTGTTTGCTGGTCCTAATATATGATCAATTGCTATTAAATTTATTTCTTTTTGGATTGAAAACTAAGAAATAGAGACAAGAAACCCGAATCTATTCTTAGGGATTAATGCAATCTTATGTTTTCCTTCTTCATGTGATTATTACACCATTAGAGAGGGCTCAAAAAGATCTTTCCAACGGTATATTACATGCCCAATTTTGATTAGAATCGAAAGAGAAAAACAGTTTTGAATTAAAATGTAGAGAATCAAAATCTGAAAAAATAATTTGATAATAAAAGGTAATTGCAGATTAAGAAGAACAAAAGAACACACTAGGATACTCTCAACCAAAGAAACTGTGATTCACCCTAATAGAAAATTGAAAAATAAAGGCATAAATGACATTGGAAAATCCGGAGGTGTTAAAGTAACCGGATAATGCCGGAATGCCGGCGCGTTAAGTACACGTGCCGTCCAAAAGAGTGACGAGTACGTTGCTGGTCATGCCACACAAGCGCCATGTGTGCGACACGTGGGAGACATATAGGTCATACACGTGGCGAATCGTGCACCGTTAAAAGCGCGACACGTGGGCAGCTGATATTGTGACACCTGCGGCCATCAGAACAAGCCACGTGTCCTCATCGCGGACGGGTGTCATCTGGTACGCAACCATGCGTGGACTAATCAAACATCGACACGTGGTCGCTTGAAAGGACGCGTGTACACAATTGAAATGCGTGTCGCACGTAGAGCTAGACATGTGGCGCTGATATCAGCGTGCGCCTGGAGGCACGTCTTGCCACTTAGCAGCGCGTGAACGGTGCCAACGACAGGTCGCTGGCATTATGCACGTGACCATCACGCGCTGTCACAGACAGTGGCCGCCGGCAATTTTTTTTGCTTTTATTTTTTCTTCTCTTTTCATCCCAATTAATTATTCACTTAATTGTGAGCAAAATTATATTATTTTGTTTATTTCACTGTATTGAGATCTAAATAAAAATTAAAATGCCTTAATTTTTATATTAAATTTTGTTTGGCCTAAAATTGTCATGTATGTATAGATGTTTATATTTTAGGTTATGTCATGTAATTTTATGGGATTGGATCAACTTATTCTGATGATAAGTCATCTGATGACGTGATTATGATCATTGTCCTATCAAATGACGAGGAGATTATTGATATCTCAAATATTGACAAGTACCTTGAGATTATATAAATCTCAGATGATAAGTAGGATCTTGAGATCATAAAAAAAATCTTAGACAATAAAATGACGAAGGTCATAAATATTTCGATTATGAAATGTATGAGAATATAAATATCTCAATTGATACTATTCAAATTGTAGGTATCCTAAAATCTTCTAAAGAATGATATTAGGACTGCTTTGCGCAAAACACTTATATATATGGTTTAGTGAATATTTGGAAATTGGAAGATGATGGGTAGCTTGACTACTTTTTCGATTCCTGTCCAAAGATTCTTTTATCATATTTATGAGTGTATAGTTGCTGCAGTATTTTTGTGAAATGATAGTGGATGTGCTAGTATAGATGTAGATAAATACAGATCAAAAGTCTCTAAGTAGAATAAATGTCATTTAATGAAATGACATGTGCTTCGAAAAATATAGTTACTGAACTGAATAAATATGTTTGACATCGTAAAATTCAGTATATCCTAGAGAAGTAAAAAGCCCTCGAAACCTTAACCAATACCATGGTCAAACCCAAACATAGTACTTTTGCTTAAAATAGAAAAAATGTTGAGGCTTATCAGGACTTTTAAGATAAAAAACAACATTGCTCGTATAACAATGTTGTCTTGCATGGCTGATGACCATATGTGTGCATACGAAGAATATAGACGACACTAGACATTTGGTTGACTTCGAAAGACAAATGTGATGGGACATCAACCACTAAGCTAAGAAGATTCACAATCAAGTTTGATGTTTATTAGAAGCATTGAGATTACAACCTAATACAACATCTGTGAGAGAAGTCAAACAAGATACATGAGTTTATTTGTAGGTCATGCCTTAACTAGTAAGCAATAAGTACAAGTGGTGATCCGATCCCTCCTAAATAATTGAAAAAACATGATAAATCAACAACGATAACATCAAGACGTTTGATGATATCTCATATCATGTTAAACTTGAAGATAAGAGCCTAGAGGCGGCCAATACTTTGTGTGAGCTTTATTTGGTTGAATTCAGTATGCGCAAGGGTTTAGGCTCTAAGCGTAAGAAGGGAGGAAAGAATATAAGTTAGAAGAAAGGGGAAGAGAATCCCAAATCCAACATGGATGAGATCGAAAAAACACAAGAAGGGTAAGCGTCGTAGTGCAAGGAATGACAAGAGTTAGTTAAAGTATTTCAACTATGGCAAGATGGGTTATTTCAATTGTGAATGCACTAAGCATAAGAAAGAGACTTAAGAGTCATGAACTACGTAGCTAGAGACAGATGAGCATTTATAGAATACCGTTGGATAAGCCGAGAAACAAAATGGATCTATATAGGGAACAACTTAAAATGTATTGGCACCTGTAAAATTATTCTACGAGGTGGCCAAATGTTTTATCTCTATGATATCTTGTAGGCTCCGAAGATTCGACTGAATCTTATCTCTGTAATTGTCTTTCTAGGTTTAGGATATAATTTAACTTTCATAGCAACTGTTTGAGGATTTATCTAAATTCAATGTGATTAGGCACTAGATATCTGATGGATGGTTTTATCGTATTAACTACTAAATTTGACGGTATTATTAATACGATGGTTGTCTTTCATTAATCACTTTTACTGATGTTGCCAATATGGATGTTTATACTTGGCATGCTAGACTAAGGCATATGGGCCAGAATCAAATGAATAGATTGCCTAAAGAGGGATTTTAAGATTCCCTCAGTAAGATAGATTTGTCTTTATGTGAAAGTTGTCTAGCATAAAAACAACTAGAAAACCATCTGGAAAATGAATTGAGGCTGAGAATCAATTATAGTTAATTCATTTTGATATCTGTGGACCAATAAATGTGAGAGTTAGAAATTATAGCAATCATAGATGATTACATATTTTGGTCATATCTATCTAATCTCCTATAAATCTGAAGTATTAGATTGCTTTAGAATGTATCTAAACTTGATGGAGAATCAGTTCGATACAACTGTTAAGGTATTGCGGACTAACCGAGGATAAGATATCTTTCTGAATAATTTGAGACATTATGTCATGAGAAATGCATTGATATACAGTTGACCATTTCTAGGATTCCGCAACAAGATGGTGTAGCGGAAAAGAAGAATAGAATATTACTAGAAATTATAAGATCTATGATGACACAAGTAAAACCTCCCATTATCTTCCTGGGAAGATGCGCTATTAACGGCTACTTACATTTTAAATAAGGTCCTTACCAAGTCAATAACTTCCACACCCTATGAATTAATAGGTAAGAAACCTAAACTTACTTATATACGACCATTGGGGGTGCGCATGATATATGCATGATTTTTCTAGTAAATATGAAAAGTTGGGTGCTAAAAGAAATAAGTGTATCTTTATTAGATACTCCAAGCACTCAAAATGATATGTACTCATAGGAGAAAACTCAAATGGAAGCATACTGAATGAGAGTTACTAGATGTGAACTTTTTAGAGAATGAATTTTCTAGCAGAGGTGATGTTGAAAAGGAATTTTAATTGTATGAGTTGAACGATTCGGACAATGTTCCAAATCCGAACACTCAACTAGAGGAAGATAGAGAGTTGTTTGAATACTCTATCCCTAGTGGGAGTGATAAAGCTATTGAAATAACTTATCATCTGTTCCCAATGGGAGCGAAGGGACAAACAAGTTAGTGCTCTTAAATAAATCAACTTGTAGAAATAACCACAAGGCTATTCCTCGTCATCAATTTAAGATTGAGGGAAAACTTTTAGGGTTGCTTCACACAATTGTGATGAGCCAAAGAATATGAATGAGGTTTCTAATTCACCTGCTAGAGTTTTTTGGATTAAAGCCATACAATAAGAAATGGAGTCAATGGAGTATAACAACGTCTGGGACTTGGTTAAGTCATCGTCTGATAAAAAATCCATTGGAAACAAATGGGTTCTCTGCATCAAGTATAAGAAAAACGGCTCAATAGAAAGATACAAGCGGAGGTTAGTAGCAAAAAGATATACTCAAAAGAAGAGTATAGACTATAAAGAAACCTTTTGCCTTATGGTAAGGTTTGCTTCAATCCGCCTTATATTAGTTATTGTCACACACAAGAACCTAAAATAGCATCAGATGGATGTAAAGATAACATTTCTTAATGGAGAACTGGAGAAAGAAATTGACATGGAGCAGCCAATGAATTTTGTTTCAAAAAAAATCAAGAGCTGAAAGTATGTAAGCTCATGAGATTGATCTATGGCTTGAAACGATTCTTGAAACAATTCTCCAAATAATGGTACCTCTATTTCCATGAGGCGATCATGTCTTATGGATTTCAGATGACCAAAGAGGACCGTTGTATGTATGTTAAGCTGGTAAAAGATAAGTTACTAGTACTATCTTTACACGTGGACGATATTCTATTGGCCGAAAATGACAACGAGTTTAAAGTAACCATAAAGTGATGATTATTCTCAACTTTCGAGATAAAAGATATGAGAGATGTTACCTATATTTTAAGAGTTAAAAATCAATAGAGATCGTTTAAGGAGAATTCTGGCATCGTCACAAGAGCTATACATCAAAAGATTCTCGAACGATTCTATATGGCCGATTGTAAGCCTATGGGTACTCTCATCTCAAAAGGGGTCAAACTCTTTGTCATGAAATATGCCCCTAGACTCCATAAAAGCGTGAAAGAATTGAAAGAATCCTTATTCTAGTACTATCGGAAGTCTCATTTATGTTATGATATGTACGAGACCTGATATTTGCTATGTAATTGGACTGATTAGTAGATATCAATCTAATTCTGGACAGAAATATTAAATTATTTAAATTGCTGTGAAAAGAATTTTAGAAAGAGACTACTGATTACTCCCTATGTCACCAAGATGACAACATGCGTCTTGTTAGGTATACAAACGCTAATATGGGGAGCTGATTTAGATAAGCAAAAATCTGCATCTGGTTATGCATTTTTTGCTCAACCAAAGTGCTATTTCTTGGAGCGATAAGAAGCTATCATACATTACGCTGTCCATCATGGAAGCTATATTCATAGTATGTTCAGCTGCAATCTAGGAAACAATCTGGCTTAATCTGAATTTGAAATTAATGTGAAAAAGTCAGTTGTTGTATACTGTGATAGTTAGGCAACAATTGTTTATACTAAAGATACGAAATGTCACAGTAAATCGAAGCACATAGAGACTAAGTATAATTTCGTCAGAGATATAATGACGAAAAAAAATGTAACAATTTAGTATGCATCTACATATGAGATGGTATTGGATCCACTCACAAAAGATGTGACAAGAAATGTGTTTATGTCACATACTAGGTCTTTGAATTTATGTAGATTGTGATGTTATAATTGTTACATTAAGTTATATCTGTTTTATGATTAGATACATCATTTTGTTTATATAAAGCTAGCACATATTCATTTCACATGAATTATATATGAAAGTATGTCGTTAGGTTTTGAGATTGGTATTCTTATACATACAATCGCCTTGGTTGCTAAGAGAGCAAGCTAAGATGAGACACATATTTTAAGAGCATAAAAATGGGTTATTCTCTTAAGGGCTTGAAATATATGAAATGTTGCCTTGACTATAGTCAAGATGAGGTTCTACCTAAAATTAATTATTAAACTGCTCATGATGTATCCCCACTATCATGAGAACCTAATTAAGCCAGATGTGAGTTTCTCGATAATAGGTGCCGAAAGGGCAAGCTTTAGAACTCAAGTTAGGCGCTAGGAAAGTATCTGAACTAAGATCTGTACAGTGAATAATCTCAATATAAAATACATATGCATCCTTATCAAAGGATATGATTCACTATAACATGGGTTTCATACCGCGTGTGTTTATCGTGACTGACATGGAAAATGAGTGAATTTACCTCTTATTTCTCATTGTGTAAGTTCCATTGAAGTTTATACAAAACTTCTACCTATGTCCTAAATGACTGTTCATTTTGTCTCAAAGTAATGAGGTGATGTTTGTATAATTAGTGATGCGAACCCCGTATATATCGATACGACACCCACAAGCAAATTGAAACACAACCCCAAGAAAGATAATTCAGATTTAAAGAAATCTGAATTATCTTTCTTGGGGTTGTGTTTCAATTTGCTTGTGGGTGTCGTATCGATATATACGGGGTTCGCATCAGTTGGTATCAGAGCTTTGGGTATTAATTCAGGTTTGATTTATCAATTTAATTTCTTATTTTTCTGATTCTCTTTTGTTTGCCGCAAAATCAATATCTTTCTCATTCTTGATTAGCCGCATATCAATTCTTCACATTCGTGTCTTCCTTTTATATTTTTGTTTCTTGACTTTGTCGCAGAATAAGATCAGCCGCATCACAAAGCTGAAATATATAATTATTCTTTGCTTTTGTGATCTTGCACGCCACACAATCAATGTCCATTATCTTTTGTTTCTTGGAGACCACAAATCAGCTTTCTTTGTTTTTTTTTTGTCTGCACGTCACAAACAAATATGAATTGTTTTTCTTTGTTCTTGCAAACTGCACACACCATCTCAATATTTGTTTGTCTTTTGTTTCTATTGCACATACGTCACAAACAATTGTGTTCTTGTTTCTTGGAGAGCCGCATATCATCAATTATTTTGAATTCTTGAATTCTTGAATTTATTTCTTATTCAGTCCTTGAATTGATTTATCAATTAGAGTTCCAGAATTCACAATATCGAGATTCTTGAAATCGCATTCTAGAGTTTCTTGAATTCTTGAATTTCAAGATTCGTATCAATAATTCTGTTTGTGGTTCAAATCTGCAATTTACATTCAATTTAGTTTGTGTGCGTTCTAATTTGAGTTTAAAAAAAAAAAAGAGAGAAAAAAAAAATGAAAAGTTTGAGGGTGGACACGAAGTGTTGAGTGATAATTACGTGAGTGAGTGGAGTGAAACACGTGAGGCAGTGCGTGAGGTTTTCTCTTAACATTCTTTTCAGGTTTCAATCAAGTCCCTTGGACAATATTACAGATTTCACGATTTGAGAACAAATCGTTTTGAGGAAAACGGAAATGATGGAAACCAAGATATCAATCATGGAAGACAAAGATACAATTGGACAACGAGGCAATTAAAGACGATTGTGCTTAATCTTGAAGGCTTTGAACGCTAATTGAAGACAATTGGAAGCAAACTGAAGATAATTGGGTTTTAATTAATATGGGGTTAATTTGTATTATGGGGATTGTTTAATTTATTAGGCTTTTAATTATAGGGTTGAGTCATTTATTTAAATTAAAAGCCCAACATGGGTGTGTTTTTGGAAATAGTCATAGTCAAAGTCAAAAGTCAAAGTCAAAGTCAAAGTCAGAGTCAGAGTCAAAGTTAGAGTCATAGTCAATTAAAAATAGGATTTTATTTAGTTTGCAATAAGGTTTAGGATTGTATGCCTATTTAAGGCTTATTAAACCTAAATTTTAAGCAGTGGCTTATGATGAAATAAAGTTTGAGAGATTTGTTTCTCTTTTGTTCATTGTTGAACATGTGATCTCATCAAGCTATGCTTGTGGCGATCGAAACCATGACTTATCTCTCACCTTCTCATCTATGTCTTGAGAGTGGCGTCAATATCATTCTTGTTATAATTTTGGTTCTTGATTATCATATATTCAATGGGTCAAAATTCTTTATAATTTTGGTTCTTGAATGACATAATCAATGGGTCAAAGTTTTCGTTATAAACCTGTTTTAATCTTTCTTGGGGTTGTGTTTCAATTTGCTTGTGGGTGTCGTATCGATATATACGGGGTTCGCATCAATTAGTGTGTCTTTTATTGCTATGATAATGTAGCTTATGGGATATTACTATGATGTTAGTCATTTTTGTTGACTAAGAGACGAAAGTGAGACAGGAAAATTTAATGAATTTTATTTTGTTCCTATAGTTACTTGTCGCAACAATTTGCAATTTGGAATTGAAATTGTGATTATATATGGAATATTAGAGGATCGAACATGTTAAGGGATTAAATATGCTCAAGCAAATAAAATTGTATTAAATCTAAGACATAATAATGAACAAATTTACAATCTCTTGTATAGAAGTACAATTGAGATTTGAAAGACAAGCCACATTGCATATATTATTGTTCATAGGTCACACGGTGTATTTATCTGTATGAATGGTTGTACTCCTTGTCATAAAGGGGTCACCAGTGTTTTCTTTGTGAGTTCTGTTTGGCTCATCTTGTGTGAGTGGGAGATGTTGGGTTATTGGGTTGTTGGGTTGACCCAAGATGATCCAAACCCATGACCCGATCCAAATGGTTTGTATCGGATTTGATTAAATAACAGCTGGCGATTACTGGCAGTTATCAGAAGTTATGCATGCCCCATGCACTCACAACGGCTTGGCATTCGTGCTGAAGGTCGAGCACACCATATCTAGGGCCTAAATGCACCATAGGCGCCACTGTGAGGTTTAGGGGTCCTATATGGCGCTCAAACCATGTGGCATGCCCTGTGTGCTCACAGCGGCTTGACATTCTTTGCTAGGGCCGAGCACATTATATCTGTGGACTAAACGCACCACACATGCCCGTGTGAGGTTTAGGGGTCTTTTATGCCCCACGCACCATGCAGCATGCCCCGTGCACCATGCAGCATGCCCCGTGCGCTCACAGCGGCTTGACATTCTTTCCAACAGTTGAGCACACCATATCTGTGGGGTAAGTGCACCACTCACGCCCGTGTGAGATTTCAGGGTCTTGTACGCCCGTCGCACAATGTGGCACGCCCCATACTCGAACAGCAGCTTGACATTCTTTCCCAGAGCCGAGCACACCATATTTAGTGCCTAAATGCACCACACATGCCTGTTTGATGTTTAAGGGTCCTATACCCCCCTCGTACCATGCGGCACGACCCGTGCCCTTACAACGACTTGACATTCTTTCCGACGACCGAGCACTCCATGTTTGTGGGCTAAACGCATCATACACACCCATGTGATGTTTAGCGTTCCTGTACGTCCCTCGTACCATGCGGCACGACCCACACCCTCACAGCGGCTTGGAATTCATTTCGAGGGCCGAGCATTCTATATCTGTGGGCTAAATGCACCACACACACTCATGTGAGGTTTAGCAGTTCTGTACGCCCCTCGCACAATGTGGCATGCCTCGTGTGTGAACAGCGGCTTGGCATTCTTTCCCAAGGTCGAACACACCATATCTAGCGTCTAAACGCACCATATATGCCCGTGTGAGGTTTAGGGGTCCTGTATGCCCATCGCACTATGCGGCATGCTACGTGCGCTCGCAGCGGCTTGGCATTCTTTCCTAGGGTCGAACACCAAATCTGTGGTTAGAAACGCACCACACATGCCCGTGTGAGGTTTAGGGGTCCTATACGCCCCTCTGACCATACGACACGCCCTTTGCACTCACAGCAGCTTGGCATTATTTCCCCAGGCTGAGCACACCATACATGGGGCGTAAACACACCACACACGGATGTGTGATGTTTCAAGGTCTTGTACACCCCTCGTACGATGCGACACGACTCATGCTCTCACAGCAGCTTGGCGTTCTTTCCAAGGACTAAGAACTTCATATCTGTGGGCTAAACATACCACATGCGCCCATGTGATGTTTAGAGGTTCTGTACACCCCTCGTACCATGCGACACGACTCGTGCCCTCACAACGACTTCGTATTCTTTTCAAGGCCTGAGCACTTCATATCTGTGGGCTAAACACACCACACACGCCCGTGTAAGGTTTAGGGGTCCTGTACGCCCCTCACACCATACGAGATGCCCCATGCACTCTTAGTGGCTTGGCATTCTTTCCGAAGGCCGAGCATACCATATCTATGGGTTAAATGCACTACACACGCCCGTGTGAGGTTTAGGGGTTCCTTCCACCCCTCGCACGATGCGACACGCCCCGTGCGCTCACAGCAACTTGGAATTCTTTCCTAGTACCAAGCACACAATATCTATGAGCTAAACGCACCACACATGCGTGTGAGATTTAGGGGTCCTGTACGTCCCTCACACCAAGCGGCATGCCCCGTGTGCTCACAGCGGCTTGGCATTCTTTCCGAGGGCCAAGCATGTCATACCACACATGCCTGTGTGAGATTTAGAGATCCTTTGCGCCCTCCGCGCCATGTGGCATGCTCCGTGTGCTCACAAAGGCTTGACATTCTTTCCGAGGGCCGAACACACCATGTCTGGGGCCTAAACGCACCACACATGCTCGTGTGAGAATTAGGAGTCCTGTACGCCCCCGAGCATACCTTAATTGTGGCCTAAACGCACCACACACGCCCGTGTGAGGTTAAGGGGTCCTATCCACCCCTCACACCATATCTATGGGCTAACGCACTACACACGCCCATGTGAAGTTTTGGGTTCTTGTGCGCCCCTCGCGTCATGTGGCACACGCAATGCGCTCACAACGCCTTAGCATTCTTTCCTTGGGTGGGGCACACAATATCTATGAGCTAAAAGCACCACAAACGCCCGTGTAAGGGTTAGGGTTCCTGTACACCAGTCACACCATACGGCATGCCCCGTGCACTCACTACGGCTTGGCATTCTTTTCCAAGGCTGAGGACACCATATCTAGGGCCTAAACGCACCACACATGCCCGTGTGAGGTTTAGGGGTCATGTATGCCCTTCGCACCATGCGGTACACCCGGTGCGCTCACAGCTACTTGGCATTCTTTCCTAGGGCCGTGCATACCATAATTGTGGGCAAAACGCACCACACACACCCATGTGAGGTTTAGGGGTCCTTCCACCCTTCGCACCATGTAGCGCAACCCGTGCCCTCACAGTAGCTTGGCATTCTTTTCGAATGTCGAGCACTCCATATCTGTGTGCTAAACGCACCACACACGCCTGTGTGGGGTTTAGGGGTCCTGTACGCCCCTCGCACCATGCAGCATGCCCCATGCGCTCACAGTGGCTTGGCATTATTTGCTAGGGTCGAGCATACCATATTTGTGGCCTAAACGAACCACAGACGCCCGTGTGATGTTTAGCGGTCCCTTACACCTCTCGCACGATACAGCACACCCCGTGCGCTCACAGCGGCTTGGCAGTCTTTTCTAGTCCCGAGCACACCATATGTGTGGGCTAAACGCACCACAAACGCTCGTGTGAGATTTAGGGGAGCTGTACGCCCCTCGTGCCATGCGGCAAGCCCCAAGCGCTCACAACGGCTTGGCATTCTTTCCTTGGGCCGGGCATACCATGCAGCACGCCCTGTGCACTCACAGCGGCTTGGCATTCTTTCCGAGGGCCGAGCACATCGTATATGTGGGCTAAATGCACCACACACGCCCGTGTGAGGTTTAGGGGTCCCTTACATCCCTCACACATTGCAGCATGCCCTGTGCACTCACAGCGTCTTGGCATTCTTTCCGTGGGCCGAGCATACCATATTTGGGTCCTAAACACACCACACATGCCCGTATGAGGTTTAGGTGTCCTGTACGCCCCTCGCGCCATGCAGCACACCCTGTGCGCTCACAGCGGCTTGGCATTCTTTCCTTGGGTCGAGCATACCATATCTGTGGCCTAAACGCACCACACACGCCTGTGTGAGGTTTAGGGGTCCTGTCCGCCCCTCATACCATGCGGCACGGCCCGTGCCCTCACAGCGACTTGGCATTCTTTCCAAGGGTCGAGCACTCCATATCTGTAGGTTAAACACACCACACACATCCGTGTGAGGTTTAGGGGTCTTGCATGCCCCTCGCACTATGCGGCACGTCTCGTGCGCTCACAGCGGCTTGGCATTCTTTCCCAGGGCTGAGTGCACCATATCTGGTGCCTAAACAAACCACACACACTTTTGTGAGGTTTAGGGGTCCTATACGCCTTTCGCACCATGCGGCACTATAGGACCTCAAACTTTCATTTTATGATTAACAGTGACTTTACAGATGAATAAAAATATTCCGGATGAATAATGTCTCCAGGTGAATTGTATCTTATGAATATTAAAATTTTGAGACAGACCTTAGAAATCCGAAAATATTTAGAATAATTAGTAGGACCCAATAAAACTGAAACGGAGTAAAAATGAGTCTGTTTGGGTAGTTTCTGCAGGTTCCGAAAGTTACTCAACGAAAACGTCCTTATGGACAGGATTGTAAATATTGTTGACCTAAACTCCGTTTGAATTTTTTTCAAGGTCATGGATTGAGTCCTAAGAGATCTAATTAGAGTAATGCAAAGTCAATTTGATGAATGGGTGATCATAGAGTTAATTTGGAATTTATTTCAGAATAAATTTTATTAATTTTTAACGTTAAGGGTATAAATGAGATTTTATGATATTCTAAAAGCACAATCCATGTGATTATTGATGGACCAATGGTGGATTAACACCTAATAGTCATCTTTTGACTAAATTTGTGGTTGAGATTAATTAAAATTGATTAAAGACAATTGAATGGATAATTATGGAAGTTTATGGATCAATTTGAAATAAGTTTACATGACATGGGCCAAGATAAAATAAGCAAGAGTTAAGGGCCAAAATATAATTAATTAACGGACATGATGGTCATTATGGAGATGTTATAAGTATAAAACCAACACTTAGCCATTTCTTCCATAATTTTCTCGCCCAAACACACACAAAAATGGGATTGAGAGAAATGGAGAAGATGAGTTTCGGCTATGCATGGAAGAAAGGTGAAATAAGTTGGTTTCATGCCTTTTCAAGTTCCAAACTAAGAATCCAAGCCATCCTAAGTAAGAAAAACAAGTGAGGAGCAAGATCAAAGCAAAAAATAGGTGAGTTCCATCACTTTTTAATTTGTTTCCATGATGTTGGTGATGATGTTTTTGTGGGGGTTTGGTTGGATTTTTGATGAGATTTTTATATATGATTGTAGTTGAGTTTTATGACACCAAAAGTAAGTACAAACCATGTGGAAATGATTAAGTTTGATAGGTTAGGGTTTTGTTGGAAGAAATACTAAGTTTGATTAAATTTGTTTTAAGTGAATTTTAATGCATACCAAGTGTTTGATAAAATGCTTGAGTGAAATAAAATGAAGAAATTGAATGAAATGAATTGTTTGTGTGTTAAGCCATGTAAGAACATAATGAGGGAAGTATGAAACCAATACCATTTGATGTTATTAAGTATGATTCCATGTTGGAAATTTGATAAGGAAACCTATAATAAGCTAAGAAAAGTGTTAGAAATCCATTTAGATAACTTGTTTTCTAATTGCCTCAAGTGAAGGGCAATGGTGAGAATCATGGAATATCACCTTATGTAGGTGTTTTCATGCATTAAATGAATATGTTTAAGTATGTATGACATTAAGGAAAGAAGAATTAAGATTTAGAATGAAAATGGTGAAAATTTCATTGAAAAAGTGATGAAAAAAGAGGGTTTTTCCTAGGTTTCGCCACCCGTTTGTTGGAATTTTTCAGAACTGTTTTACGGGTGACCTAAATGCGAGTTAGGGAGATGAATAGAGTAAAAATGAGGTCAAGAGCAGCCCTAGAATGTGCTGTGAACAGTTCTCGGCCTAAGGGGGTACCAAAAATTTGACTTTTCATTTTGGGCTTCAAAAAATTATTTCAGGCATATGGGGATGCTCCTAAGTGTATATAAGTAAGGTCCATGCAAAGAAAACGGAATTTTAAAGCCTCGATTAAGTTGAAAATGAGTAGGGAAGTAAGTTGGTAAAATAGTACTCCAATGAATGAATTGCGTTATAGGTTGTGTGATAAACTTTGTGAAGCTAAAATGAGTGTGTTTTAAGCAATTATGTGATGTGTAGGTGAAAAGGAAGGAAGCGGAGCCAATGAAGGCTATTGGAGCTCACTTAAGGAAAGTTTGAATTTAAGGTGAGTGCTACACTTGATTTTGAAGTATTTTAAATTTGATTTGGAAATCTTAAGAATATGTTCTATTGTGAGTGTTATATATTGTTTTGAAAGTTTTGTGATGGATTTATGAAGCTTTTGAAGAAATTAAATTATAAGAAAATCTTCGAAGTGATTGTTTAAGTAAGAAATATATATGTTTATGTTGTTTAAAGTGTAAAGCGTTTTGTAAGTTTATTGTTATTTTAGTATGCGAAATGAATATTTTGATTATATGACAATTGCTATGGAAAATCATCGTTTATGATTTGTATAAGTATGAATCATTTATGATTTTTATAAGTATGAGTTTGTATGAAATAAAATTTAAGTTTTAAGTTTTAAGCCAATTATTTTTATAAATAGGTCTACGTTTTATGTTATGTAAAGAAAAGTATTTTGATTTCCCTATAAGTGGTTATAAATTTTATAAGGTTTGCAATTTGTATGATTTATATGAGGCTTATGCAAATACAGAAATTTTATGAATTTCTTATGTATATTTTGTATTGATATGTATGATTTTTAAGAAGTTTTATTAAGCCAATGTATATGTGTATTAAAATCTAAGTTTCATATGAAGTTTTATATATATACATGAGGTTTTAAGTACGATTAAGTATAAAATAATATTTTGTGCTTTTGCACTAAGTACAAAAATAAAAATGAATTTTCAAATGCCGGGGGGGTGATGGAAACCAAGGAATCAAGACTATGGATCCTTTGAGCATCAATGGAGGACCTATGACGAGGGCTCGAGCTAAAAGGATGAAGGAAGCTTTAAATGGGCTCGTTCTGGATATTTGGGCCAAGAGTCTTGCGCAACATGACTTGGACAGCTTGGAGGGAACATCAAGACTTCAAAATATTGTTCAAGTTCAAGAACAAGTCCAAGAACATCAATCTTGAAGAAATCTTGATGCTTGGGTATCGATCATAATGCGATTGGGCTGTTATCTATTTAATTGATTTACATTGGGCCTAATTTGTATTATAGGATTGTTTTTAATTTAGTTTAATCTATTAAGTTTTAATTAGGAGGCTGAGTCATTAAAAAGCCCAATATGGTTGTGTTTAGGAAAGAGTCAAAGTCAAAGAGTCAAAGTCAATTAAAAATAGGGTTTTATTTGGTTTCCAATAAGGTTTAGGATTGTATGCCTATATAAGGCTTATTAAACCTAACTTTTCAATCAGTTGTCAATTGAATAAAAGAATTAACTTTTCTCCATTGTTCTCTTGTGAACTTTGAGAATTGCATCAAGATTTGTTCTTGATTTATCAACCTTGACTTATCTCCCACATTCTCATCTCTTTCTTGGGAGTGGCGTCGTTATATCTTTGGTTCTTGATTCGCTAATCAACGGGTCAAAGATTTTCTTGAAATCTGAATTATCTTTCTTGGGGTTGTGTTTCAATTTGATCGTGGGTGTCGTATCGATATATACGGGGTTCGCATCAGGGGGGGGGGAATGCGTAACTAACTCCAGAGGAAATTGAGTCTGTCGCATCGCCTCTACTTTTATGAGATATTATCTCGTGTTATGACTAGCAATGTAATATTTCGCACGTAACTACGGGATGTCTTTGTAAGTAAGTAAGTGTCACGGTTGGTGTCTGTTAAAAGCACCACATAACTCCACGTCGATTAGCGTTATTATAGCTTTCGCGTAGTTGTAAACATTATGGAGCACGAATGGTGCTTTTCGAAAATTAAGTAAGTATTTTAAGTATCGAAAACAAAGGAAAATGTTTAATATGTTTTAAGTATGTTTTAC
Source organism: Nephelium lappaceum (assembly GCA_021234005.1). Lineage (NCBI taxonomy): Eukaryota > Viridiplantae > Streptophyta > Magnoliopsida > Sapindales > Sapindaceae > Nephelium > Nephelium lappaceum. Next base: position 12,926,861 of record CM038001.1, on the reverse strand, counting down.
GATCAAATGAAATTAAGTTTCGAGAAAAATTTAAGAAAGTGAGCTAAAGGAGCTCAGTGAGCATTTTATCTTTTGTCTATTGAAAATAATATTTTTCATAAAATACTCTCCAATATTTTTATAAACATTTATTTTCTTATTAAACGATAATTTTATAAACATTTATTTTAAAACTTCGCTTTAACTTCTATTTCTGGCTCGGTTTTTTTTTTTTTTCTAAAACGTACCAAATGGAAACCCAATGAAGCTATAAACTCACATGACAACTAAACTAGCGTCGCGCAATGTGACGTCACGTGGCGACTAAACTGGCGCCACTCACTGTGACTCTAAAAGACCTCCCACCACTACAAAGCGGAATGCTACATCACATAAGTGGCGTGAGATATCACCCTAAATGTGTGGAGGCAACTTTATAATCTCAACCCAACTCTGATGTACTCTGGATGGAACGAGCTATTCATTCCCCTTGATGTTAGTGACACGCCCCCAATACTTGCCACACACACATAGGGTTCTACGGCTGGGTCTTTGAACTTACTTTTGCTATCTTTTCCATCAATTCCATCATCTCAAAAGTCCATTGGCTATTGAAAACTTTCTTTTATATGCTTTAGGAAACTAAGATAAGTTTTACTAAAAACATAAACTATCATGGCCTAAACTTTAAATCTTGAATTTCTTGAATTTCAAGATCCATATCAATACTTTATTTGCGGTTCAAATTTGCAATTTACATTCAATTTAGTTTGTGTGCGTTCTAGTTGAGTAAAAAAAAAAGAAAAAAAAAAACAAAAAAAAGAAGAAGAAAAAAAAACAGTATCAGAAAAAAAAATCCCAGAAAAAAAAAAAAAGTGTCAAAAAGTTTGAACTCCATAAATTGCTTGGATTGAAGTAAGTTGATATTGATTCTCCTTAATTGCAATTCAAGTCCTTTACGGTTTTCGAATCTTTCTTAAAAATCATATTGCTTTCTGTTATTCGACATTCTCGTGTTATTGTTGGTCCTTATTTCATTCGTATTCCTTGTGCGCATTCTTTTCTTTGTTGAGATTTGTCAAGGGTGATTATTTCAAGGGTGACCTTGTTGTGATCAATTAGTTCTATAAAGAACTTGGTGAGAAAAGTTTGAGTGTGGACAGGGAGTGTTGAGTTAAATCAAGAGTGCCGAGTGATAAACACGTGAGGACTAGAGTGAAACACGTGAGGGAGTGTGTGAATTATTTTCTTTATTAACATTCTTTTCAGGTGTCAAACATGTCTTTAGACAAAAGTAAAGAAGTTGAAGGGGGAGAAAATACAGATGTATCGTTCATGCTCAAGGCAATGCAACAACAATTTGAGAGGATGAACATGGTGTTTATGGATTTTAGGGATCGAATGGATAGGCAAGATGCTACCATAGCTAGATTGCATAGAGATCCGCAAAGGAGAACTCCGGAATTACATGGTGTCAATGATGAATTAGAGGCTGATTTACATGGGGAAGAGTTAGAAGGAGATGACATTTCTACTAATGCTAATAGGGGCAGAATTAGAGGTGGTAGAGGTGGTCGTAGAGGTAACGGAGATAATAGGTATTATGGGGATGTGAATGAGAGAGGAAGATGGGATGATAGACCCGATAGACTAGATAAGGATCTTAGTAGCATTAAGATGAAGATACCCTCTTTTCATGGGAAGGCTGATCCTGATGTGTATCTAGAGTGGGAGAAGCGAGTAGAGTTGGTCTTTGAGTGTCATAACTTTTCCGAGGAGAAGAAGGTGAAGTTAGCTGCAGCCGAGTTTGTAGATTATGTCGTGGTTTGGTGGGGACAATTAGTGCAAGATAGGAGGAGAAACGAGGAACGTCCTATAAACACTTGGGGTGAGATGAAAACTGTTATGAGAAAACGGTTTGTTCCTAGGTCATACTATAGGGAACTTTATCGACGATTGCAAAGTCTTACCCAAGGTTCCAAAAGTGTGGAGGATTACTACAAGGAGATGGAGATAGCCATGGTCAGAGCCAATATTGAGGAAGATAGGGAGGCTACTATGGCGCGATTTCTGCAAGGATTGAATGAAGACATTGCCAATATTGTTGAGTTGCAACATTATGTGGAGCTTGAGGACTTGGTCCATATGGCTATGAAAGTGGAGAAACAACTCAAAAGGAAGGGTGCAATGTCACGATATGGCAGAAATTCGGGTTCCACATCCACTTGGAAGTCGAATTGGAATAGAAAAGAAGATAGGTCATCACAAAAGCCTAAGGCCGAGAGTGCTAAGCCTAAGGAGGGTAGGGATAGCAGCCATGATAAGGGCAAGGCCGTGTCAACACAAGGCAAGAATAGGGATATCCAATGTTTCAGGTGTTTGGGAAGAGGTCACATAGCTTCGCAATGTCCTAATAAGCGAACTATGATCCTAAGAGAGGATGGAGATATCGAGACCGACGGGGAGAGTGATGATGATGAGATGCCACCGTTGGAAGATGCTAGTGATGTTGAAATTGAGTATCCCGCAGATGGAAAGTTGCTAGTGGCAAGACGTGCTCTAAGTGTGCAAGTGAAGGAAGATGATGAGGTGCAACGTGATAATATTTTCCAAACTAGATGTCATATCAAGGATAGGGTTTGTAGTATGATCATTGATGGGGGTAGCTGCACCAACGTTGCTAGTACCGAATTAGTGGAGAAATTGAGTTTACCTACTTCAAAACATCCTAAACCATATAAGTTACAGTGGTTGAATGATTGTGGAGAAGTTAAGGTGACAAAACAGATTCTAGTATCCTTTGCTATTGGTAGGTACAAGGATAAGGTGTTATGTGATGTTGTACCTATGCACGCGGGACACTTGCTTTTGGGTCGTCCATGGCAATATGATAGGAGAGTAATACATGATGGGTTTAAGAGTAGATATTCTTTTACCATGAATGGGCGAACAATCACTCTTGTACCATTAACGCCTAGATAGGTGTATGAAGATCAAGTGAGGATAAGAGAGAGTGAGCAAAAGAAAGAGAGCGAGAGTAAACGAGAGGCTGAGAGTTCAAACACTAGTGAGGTCGAGAGAAAGGGAGTTGAGTGTGAGAGAAAGAGTGATAAAACACTTGAGTGTAAACGAGAGAATGAGAGGAAGAAAAGTGAGAAAAAGAAAATGAGTGTCTATGCCAAAGGGAGCGATGTGAGGGTTGCTTTTCTAGCCAAGCAGCAAATGTTTGTACTTTTGTACAAAGATGCTTATTTTTCTAACTCTGACCTTGATTTGTCTTTGCCTAGTGTTGTTACAACTCTTTTGCAGGATTTCCAGGATATATTCCCTGAGGACATACCAGATGGATTGCCACCAAAGAGGGGAATAGAACATCAAATTGACTTCATACCCGGAGCTTCAATTCCAAATCGACCAGCATATAGAAGTAATCCTGAGGAGACAAAGGAGCTTCAAAGGCAGGTTGAAGAGTTGATGAAAAAGGGGCATGTGAGGGAGAGCATGAGTCCATGTGCCGTACCAGTATTACTTGTGCCTAAGAAGGATGGGACTTGGCGTATGTGCATCGATTGCAGAGCTGTCAACAAAATTACAGTTAAGTATCGACATCCCATACCTAGATTAGATGACATGTTGGATGAATTGCATGGATCTTGTGTGTTTTCTAAGATTGATCTTAAAAGTGGATATCACCAAATTAGAATGAAAGAAGGAGATGAATGGAAAACTGCATTTAAAACGAAATATGGTTTGTATGAGTGGTTAGTCATGCCTTTTGGTTTAACTAATGCACCTAGTACTTTCATGAGATTAATGAATCATGTTTTGCGTTCTTTCATTGGAAAATCTGTTGTGGTATACTTTGATGATATATTAGTCTACAGCAAAAGCATAGATGAGCATGTTAGGCATTTGCATTGTGTGCTTGATGTGTTAAGAAAAGAAAAGTTGTATGCTAATTTGAAAAAGTGTTCCTTTTGCACTGATAAGATTATATTTTTGGGCTATGTTGTTACGGCAGAAGGGATAGAAGTAGATGAGGAGAAGGTTAAGGCTATTAGGGAGTGGCCTAGACCTAGGAATGTTAGTGAAGTGCGTAGCTTTCATGGGTTGGCTAGTTTTTATAGGAGATTTGTTAAAGACTTTAGCACCATAGCTGCACCATTAACTGAGGTTGTGAAAAAGACTGTGGGTTTTAAATGGGAAAGTGAGCAACAACATGCATTTGACTTGATTAAGGATAGATTATGTTCTGCACCATTGCTTGTATTACTTGATTTCTCTAAGACATTTGAGATTGAGTGTGATGCATCGGGAATAGGTATAGGGGCTGTTCTTATGCAAGATAGGCGTCCTATAGCTTATTTTAGTGAGAAATTGAGTGGAGCATCGTTGAATTATCCTACTTATGATAAAGAGTTGTATGCTTTAGTTAGGGCCTTAGAAAATTGGCAACATTATTTATGGCTTAAGGAGTTTGTAATCCATACTGACCATGAGTCCTTGAAGCATTTGAAAAGACAAGGTAAGTTGAGTAGGAGGCATGCTAAATGGGTAGAGTTCATAGAAACGTTTCCTTACGTGATCAAGTATAAACAGGGAAAGGAAAACGTTGTAGCTGATGCATTATCTCGCAGGTATACTTTGATTTCTACTTTGAATGCAAGATTGTTAGGGTTTGAGCATATTAAAGATTTGTATGTGAATGATCCTGATTTTGCTTCTGCGTATGTTGCTTGTGAGAAAGGTGCATTTGGTAAATTTTATAGACATGAGGGGTATTTGTTTAGGGAGAGTAGATTGTGCATTCCTCAAGGGTCTATAAGAGAGTTGCTAGTTCGAGAAGCACATGGGGGAGGTTTAATGGGACATTTTGGTATTAGAAAGACTTTGGATGTGTTAGATGAGCATTTCTTTTGGCCACACATGAAGAGAGATGTTGAGAGAATGTGTGAGAAGTGCATAACATGTAGAAAGTCCAAGTCTAAAGTTTTACCCCATGGTTTGTATACACCTTTGCCCATACCTAGTGAACCTTGGATTGATATTTCAATGGATTTTGTATTGGGTTTACCTAGGTCCAAAAAGGGCCGAGATTCGGTGTTTGTTGTGGTTGACAGGTTTTCGAAGATGGCTCATTTCATACCATGTCACAAGACCGATGACGCCACACATGTTGCTGACTTATTCTTCAAGGAGATTGTTCGACTTCATGGAGTGCCGAAAAGCATTGTTTCAGATCGAGATGCAAAGTTCTTAAGCCATTTTTGGCGGACTTTGTGGGGGAAGCTAGGAACAAAGTTATTGTTTTCTACTGCTTGTCATCCGCAACTGATGGACAAACGGAGGTGGTTAATAGAACTTTAGGTGCTTTGTTGCGTTCCATTATCCAAAAGAATTTGAAGAATTGGGAAGATTGCTTGCCACATGTCGAGTTTGCTTACAACAGGAGTGTGCATTCAACTACTGGTTGTTCACCATTCGAAGTTGTGTATGGGTTCAATCCACTTACTCCTTTGGATTTGATACCTTTACCTATGGAAGAAAGAGCTAACCTGGATGGTAAGAAGAAAGTTGAAGTTGTTAAGCAATTGCACGAGAGAGTTAGGCAACAAATTGAGAGGCGAACCGAGCAATATGCTACTCAAGCTAACAAGAGGCGAAAGAGAATTGTGTTCGAACCAGGAGATTGGGTTTGGGTGTATATGCGCAAGGAGAGGTTTCCTGTTCAACGGAAATCGAAGTTGCAACCACGTGGAGATGGTCCATTCCAAGTGCTTGAACGGATCAATGACAATGCGTACAAGATAGACTTGCCAGGTGAGTATAATGTTAGTACTACTTTTAATGTTTCTGATCTTTCTCCTTTTGATTTTGATGTAGGTTCCGATTTGAGGACAAATCCTTTTGAGGAGAGGGGGAATGATGGAAACCAAGGAATCAAGACTATGGATCCTTTGAGCATCAATGGAGGACCTATGACGAGGGCTCGAGCTAAAAGGATGAAGGAAGCTTTAAATGGGCTCGTTCTGGATATTTGGGCCAAGAGTCTTGCGCAACATGACTTGGACAGCTTGGAGGGAACATCAAGACTTCAAAATATTGTTCAAGTTCAAGAACAAGTCCAAGAACATCAATCTTGAAGAAATCTTGATGCTTGGGTATCGATCATAATGCGATTGGGCTGTTATCTATTTAATTGATTTACATTGGGCCTAATTTGTATTATAGGATTGTTTTTAATTTAGTTTAATATATTAAGTTTTAATTAGGAGGCTGAGTCATTAAAAAGCCCAATATGGGTGTGTTTAGGAAAGAGTCAAAGTCAAAGAGTCAAAGTCAATTAAAAATAGGGTTTTATTTGGTTTCCAATAAGGTTTAGGATTGTATGCCTATATAAGGCTTATTAAACCTAACTTTTCAATCAGTTGTCAATTGAATAAAAGAATTAACTTTTCTCCATTGTTCTCTTGTGAACTTTGAGAATTGCATCAAGATTTGTTCTTGATTTATCAACCTTGACTTATCTCCCACATTCTCATCTCTTTCTTGGGAGTGGCGTCGTTATATCTTTGGTTCTTGATTCGCTAATCAACGGGTCAAAGATTTTCTTGAAATCTGAATTATCTTTCCTGGGGTTGTGTTTCAATTTGATCGTGGGTGTCGTATCGATATATACGGGGTTCGCATCAGGGGGGGGGAATGCGTAACTAACTCCAGAGGAAATTGAGTCTGTCGCATCGCCTCTACTTTTATGAGATATTATCTCGTGTTATGACTAGCAATGTAATATTTCGCACGTAACTACGGGATGTCTTTGTAAGTAAGTAAGTGTCACGGTTGGTGTCTGTTAAAAGCACCACATAACTCCACGTCGATTAGCGTTATTATAGCTTTCGCGTAGTTGTAAACATTATGGAGCACGAATGGTGCTTTTCGAAAATTAAGTAAGTATTTTAAGTATCGAAAACAAAGGAAAATGTTTAATATGTTTTAAGTATGTTTTACGATCAAATGAAATTAAGTTTCGAGAAAAATTTAAGAAAGTGAGCTAAAGGAGCTCAGTGAGCATTTTATCTTTTGTCTATTGAAAATAATATTTTTCATAAAATACTCTCCAATATTTTTATAAACATTTATTTTCTTATTAAACGATAATTTTATAAACATTTATTTTAAAACTTCGCTTTAACTTCTATTTCTGGCTCGGTTTTTTTTTTTTTTCTAAAACGTACCAAATGGAAACCCAATGAAGCTATAAACTCACATGACAACTAAACTAGCGTCGCGCAATGTGACGTCACGTGGCGACTAAACTGGCGCCACTCACTGTGACTCTAAAAGACCTCCCACCACTACAAAGCGGAATGCTACATCACATAAGTGGCGTGAGATATCACCCTAAATGTGTGGAGGCAACTTTATAATCTCAACCCAACTCTGATGTACTCTGGATGGAACGAGCTATTCATTCCCCTTGATGTTAGTGACACGCCCCCAATACTTGCCACACACACATAGGGTTCTACGGCTGGGTCTTTGAACTTACTTTTGCTATCTTTTCCATCAATTCCATCATCTCAAAAGTCCATTGGCTATTGAAAACTTTCTTTTATATGCTTTAGGAAACTAAGATAAGTTTTACTAAAAACATAAACTATCATGGCCTAAACTTTAAATCTTTTACTCAATCAAATACTATAAAATTTAATATAACTACAATTGGTCTAAACTAAAAATCTTTAATATATTCAAATACTATAAATCGTAATATAACTAAAATAATAAATACTTAATTTTTAATGAACTAAAAATATTGATTTCTTTTAAATCTTCAGAAACATGCACAAACTAGTAAGTGCAAGTTTATATTAAAATCACTTCAATTCAAAATCAAAATAGACTAACAACTAAACTTTAATAAAAAAATCATTTTTCACTCACAGTTAAACTTATATCTTTCATAACCAATCCAAAATCATAATTAAACTAGTACTAAAATTTAATGAAACACAACTTTTATACTTACTAATTGCTCCCTTTTTCTTTGCTCGGTACCCTTGAATGAATCCGTTCCTCTTCCAAAATTACTTGCCTTTCACTTAATAATTTTTCATTCCAACTAAATCATTCACCAAATCAACATTTATTAACCCAAAATCTGAAAACCAAATCAAATAAAATCAATTGGATAACATTAACTAATTTACACCCAAACTAGTAAGGATGCTATTATACATATTTCCACATTCTTTACACATTTCCAAGCTTCATTATTTCCTTCACAATACATATCCAAATATACAATTTTGGAACTTTAAAAACTCACTAACATCACTTAAATCTTACTTAACCACCCTTAGACAACTTAGCCAATTTCAATACACAATACTCTACTTATCAATTTTCTCCGCATATTCAAATTTAATAACATTTTATTTGCCATAAACTCACATTAAATTAATTCAAACCCATTCATATCCTCACTTTCATACTTGACTAAAAAATGCATCAACACTAATTCATCATGTTTCTTCAACTTTTGAAATCAAAATCACTACAGTTATCTTCTAAATCTTCTAACATCCTAAATCATTCAATTAAACTTTTCAAGTCACAAATACACCTTAAACGCTAACCTCAACACACTACTATAAGTGACCCATGACATATTTATATTTCCTTTCCATTGTTCTTCATTCTAATCACATCAATGATCATAAAAAATAACTCAAATCATATACCATAAACCAAATCCATCAATTTACATAAGTTATCATAATTCATCAAACCCTAACCATACTAAGTTTGTGACCCATGGTAGCTTTTCATTTCCTTTCAATTCCAATCTCAAAAGTGTGTTATTCAACTACCAAATACACCATAAATAACATCAATTACACACTTCTTCATCAATTCACAAAAACCCATCAGAAAACCATCAAAATCACTCTAAACTAACATACAATTTTTATCAAATCACTCACCTCTTGCTCTTCACTTATTCCTTGATCAACCTTGGTGAAAACATGGAGAAAAAGTTGATAACATGACCTTAGACCATCCCTTGAAAACTCACGGCAGCAACCTCTCCATTTTGTGGTTCTCTCGGCTTTCCTCTCCTTCTCTTTTCACAGTTTCTTTCTACTACTGCATCACCACTTCTATTTTGGTTTGCTTTTTGGCTCCAAAAATATATATAAGCTCAGCAAAATTACCATTTTATCCCACAAATATGCTATAATATCAATTTGACCCCTAAAGTTTGTTAAAACTACAAAAATACCCTCCATTCAATACTTAACAAGTGTCCTCATCCTTATCCACTAATGTCACTTGTCACTGTCCTATGGTGCTTGCCCCATATGTCTATCCTTTCTTTATCTATTCAAACTTTCTAGAACGCCCGGATTCAATTTTTTTGGCACCTTTTCAAATTCCTTCTAGAATTCTTCGAGGCCTATATTCGGACTACATACATACTCCAAGTAGCTTTGGTGACTTTAAAAATCATTCTATGCCCCTTTTCGGCTCTCCATAAATCACTAAATTGTCTTTGACGATTTTCGGATTAATTTCGTTTCAATCCGAATTCTTTTGAAAGAGTCATTTGAGTTTCTAGATTGCCTCTTGAGTATCTTAATACCCATTTAGACCCCTTTCAAAATTTTTTGAATCTTAAAATCTTTTCGAAATTTCGGTCGGATTCAGAATTATCTCTATTTATCTCTAAATAATTACAAAAATATTCCATGGTCACCTAATCATTAAATTGACCATGTAATACTCTAATTGGGTGTCTTAACACTCAATCCCATGCTTCAAAAATTTAAACGGAGTTTCGATTGATAACATCCATATTTTCGTCAAGGGCATTTTCGTAAATAACTTTCGGAGCCCTTAAAAACTATTCAAACGGACTCTTTTTCACTTTGTTCCAGTTTCATCGAACTCTAATACTCATTCCAGAGCTTTTGATTCACTTAATCCATTTTTCAGAAAAAATCACTATTCATCCGAATATACTAATCATCTGAAAATTCTATTCATCTTAAAGTACTCTTCGTCCAAAAATAGTATTTCTCTGAAAATACTATTCCTTCAAAAATACTATTCATGAAATTTCAAGTGTTACAATTTCACTCCTCCTTATAAAAGTTTCGTCCTCGAAATTTTCTAATTATCTCAATTAAGGATCTCTCACTCTAACATCATTATTTCCGTTTACTTGCTAATGCCCATAGTGATTCTATTTTTAATAGATTTCCAATTTTTTTTATACATATATAAGATCGTATACTCAATACCACAATATCAAGACCATAATAGTTAGCGTCTAGATAGACAACCATTTAAAAAATTCTCTAATTAGGATTCTCTACAACAATCGTCCTCATATCATTTTAAATGATCATACTCAAGACTATTCCGAGCAGTAATCATTTACCAATTATCACTTCTAATAGTAATCAAAACTTAGTAAATCAATTTGTATATTCTTATACTTCATGTAATTGTTAAATACTAAATCACTATCCACCTATGACCAGTTCATACTACCTATGACAACAATGCAATATTATATTCCTATAAATTTCATTCATTTATCTCAACATTGATCTGTATTGTATCGTAACTCAAATATCAAATCTAATAAGCATCAATTTCCTCGAATGGAATATTAATAGCACATTTTTGCTACGCAACTGTACTAATTAACAATGATATCTCACTTTGAACTACTTTAACTCATCATGGATAACTATTGTCGTATCACTTCTTTTTTCTTTCTTACCTTCACTTTGTCAACCCCTTCTCCTCACCAACTATATATCAATTAACTAATCAAATTAAATTACAAGGGGTTTAGAGTAATGAACATTTTCTACTTAAAATCAATGCACTAACATCAACACAATTGAAAGTCTATATCAAATTCATCACCAATGTTAATAAGATTCCATCAAAATGGCATCAAAGACATGATCTTGAGTAAATCTATAACTTACTTTTATAATCACAATTGGATTCAATATCAATGCTTACAAGTATAACATCGTACTATGATTTACACTTAACACTATATCTATTCAAATCAATTAATACATAAGGAATATCTTCCTATTTCATTCCTTTGTCTCTTGCTTTTACTACATAAACTAAATACTTCTAATCTGTTAATTCTAATATTCCTTCTGTAACAATATACTGTAGCACGAGGCCTTAATAATAAACTTATTTCTCATACTATCTCAAAATCATAGATATCTAATAAATTAATCCTCCAGGAATTCTTGACCCACTCATCAACATATTCTTCTTCTGGTGCAGGTGTCTCAACAGCTGCTCTCTTATTATGTGAGCGGTCTTGACGATGCATATTTCTGTGACATTTAACTATAAATATGGTCATGTAAAGCATGATAGTTAATAATAATATTGTTGAAAATTCATGCAATTTCTCAAAAAGCTCATTCTAAAAAGAAATAGTTATTCGATTTTAGAAACCCTTGGCTCTGATACCACTTTGACAATGTGTATGGACTTTTGCCTTCAGGCATTAAGGGTACCTCAGACGCAAGTCTTAGACACAGCCTCTCGGCTTGCACAGTCGACATAGGAGACCAAACCTACATCGGACGTGTCAGGGTAAGCCAATGCTTTGCCAACCATTCTTCACATTGTGAGAACCCCCGATCACGTGGGTCGAATTTACTATGGTCCTCTTCCTGAAACTTGCTTTGATACCACCTTAACAGGACCCGCCCTAGATCCTCTAATTTGGACTCTAGTGGCCTCGCTCGACACCCCAATGAAATCCTTTTAATGCTAATTTTCAAATTCCGCGAAGCGGACCATTTCTAATCTTTTTCTATTTCTCAGTGATTCTAAATGAAAATTTTGACTTGGGAGATTTCTTTCCTTTTTCTTTTTAAAAAAAAAAAAACTAGGGAAAAATGGACAGAATTTCCTTTATTTTATCAACATACCCAAATCTTCAACTCTACATAAAATTTTGTATACTTCTAAAATTCCATTTTTTCGACTACGAATAGGATCTCTGTTTCATCACAATCATTCCACAACCCAAACATTTCATTTTCAAAATCATTATATAGTCATTACATGATCAAAATATAATAATAAATTATAAAACTAAATATGCATAAAAAATATATATAAATATATTATACTTGTAACATTATATCATAATTTATATCAAAATATTTATAAAAATATATATATGTGCTTAATTGCATGAATCAAATTTCGGAAGTGCCAATATGCAAGCAATAGTCACAGAAGCCATCGTTGATCGAGATCCACCGAAATCTGCAGCAGGAGATCCAACTGATTGGGTACTCGTACCTATACCTGGACAGGGTTTTTTGAAAAACATATAACAAAGAAAGTGAGCTAAAAGAGCTCAATGAGTATTCTATCTTTTGTCTACTGAAAATAATATTTTTCATAAAATACTCTCTAATAATTTTATAAACATTTATTTTTTTATCATACAATAAAATTTGTAAATCGACTAAAACAATTCAACTTTCTCAAATCATTATCGAGCATAAAATTTTGAAAGCTTTGCTAATAATAGCTGGCTATACTTTTAAAACTTCGTTTTAACTTTTATTTCTGGCTCGATTTCTTTTTCTATAACGTACCAAATGGAAACCCAATGAAATTATAAACTCACAAGACGACTAAACTAGCGCCATATGATGTGAGTGAAATCTAGTCACATGCCGACTAAACTAACGCCGCGCAATGTGACGTTACGTGGCGACTAAACTAGCGTCACTCACCGTGACTCTAAAAGACCTCCCATCACCACAAAGCGGAATGCTACATCGCATAAGTGGCGTGAGATATCACCTACATGTGTAAGCCCACTATTTTAATTTTACGGATTTCCTGAAAATAGTCCCTAAGTAACCTGGGGAGGAATGAGTCACTAACCTGGGGGGACAAGTGTCCGAGTTTGTCAATTGAGTCGCCATTGCTGATGTGGGGCGATGTTTCGCGTGTTATGGTTAGTGCTGGGAAATTCTGTATACCGCAGCGAGATGTCTCAGAGCTATCACGGTTGGTCCTCTACGTTGGATTATTCCTCGTACAGAGGTCACGTGACCCCAGAGTTAAGGGTACTATGGTATTTTTTAAAGATATTCAGAAATAGCTTTAAAAGAAAAGTGAATTTGAAAGAAAAGAAATTTTATGATATTATTTCAAGCTATATATGATTTAAGTTATGAGTTTTGAATTTAAATCCATGCTTGCGCTTATATATAAATTCTCTCGTTTAAATTGAGATAAGAAATCAGATTTTCAAAGAAAAGATAAATTATCACTCACTGAGCTTCTAGCTCATTATTTTTCTGTTTTTATACATAAATCTCCTCAAGTACTCTCAGCAGGTAGCCGAGCATGGTATCACCTCCAGCGAGCGAGGCAGAGCGACATGACGCCATTTTGAGTAGTTGATTTTGCATAAGTTTTATTTTCATGTAAGTCTCTTTTTAAAGTGTATAAATAATTTGTAATTTGTAATTATTCGTTCGTAACTATTTTAAATTGTTTTTGAGTTAAATGTGGTTTATTAAATTGTGTTTGGATTTTATCGAGTTGATTTAAAAATTAAATGCATGTTTGAGGTCTATGGGCAATCAGAAGTTGGGTTGATGCTGAAAATAGTCGAAGTGTAATTTTTTGTAAACAGGTTTTTCTAAAATGTTAAAAATACAGTTGTTATACTGCCGAAATTTTATTAGAAAATAAGTTTAAAAATTGAAAAATTTCTGCGCCTTTTCAGTTTTTAATGAAAACCAACCCAATAATGTTTTAGAAAGTATTAGAATGTTTAGGGTTCGCCCCATGGATTTCGCTTAGCCCGACGGGTCGGGTCTGAGAGGGATTCGTTAGGGTGCCCGACATTACCTACCGGATTAGAGCTACAAGTATCCGGATCGGGTCGCGTCTAGGTGGTGTCAGAGCTCGATTTTGGAAAGTTTTGAGAAATGTCATTTTCAAAGAGTTTTACGGTAATTTTAGTACATTTTAAAGCATAACATAGCATGATTTTGTATGATTTATGAACTTTGTTTTCATGCATTTCAGCATCATAGATATACAGCATCGTGGTCGTGGTCGCCTGAGGATTCGGAGGGCAGCTGAGATACCTACGAGAGAGGAGGAGCATGTTGGCGCATCAGTTAATGTGCTGGAGCCTTGAGTAGAGTTGCCATAGCCCGCAGGGCCAGTGGGTGTACAAGTGGATGTAGAACAGATGGCCTAGATGTTGGTAGCGGCTTTACATCAGCCTCGTGAGTTGAGAGCATCTATAGAGCACACACGAAAATTGGGCACTAGACCGTATGATGGCACGGGAGAGCCAGAGTGCACCTTATCCTGGCTGGAGGCCAGTGAGAAGATATTTCAAGTCATGGGTTGTACCGATGATCAGATGGTCACTTTCTCCGCTTTCTTGATGAAGGATAGAGCTAAAGACTGGTGGAAGGCCCTACAGCAGAGACACCTAAACGGGGTAGCCTGGACAGTATTTAGACGGGAGTTCCTTGAGAAGTTCTACCTTTCTAACTACAAAAAGGCTAGGATCGAGGAGTTTTATAGGTTGGAGCAGGGCAACCTATCAGTAGTAGATTATGAGAAGAGATTTTCAGAGCTTAGCCGCCTTGTCCCATCAGTGACAGACCATGAGGTACAGAAGGTTAGCAAGTTCAGATCCGGCCTGAGTCCTTGATGGAAACCAAGGAAGCAAGCCTATGGATCCTTTGAGCATCAATGGAGGACTTATGACGAGGGCTCGAGCTAAAAGGACGAATTAAGCTTTAAATGGGCTCGTTCAAGATATTTGGACCAAGAGTCTTGCACAACATGACTTGGACAGCTTGGAGGGAACATCAAGACTTCAATATATTATTCAAGTTCAAGAACAAGTCCAAGAACATCAATTTTGAAGAAATCTTGAGGCTTGAGTGACGATTATAATGCAATTGGGCTATTATTTATTTAATTGATTTACATTGGGCCTAATTTGTATTATGGGATTGTTTTTAATTTAGTTTAATTTATTAAGTTTTAATTAGGAGGCTGAGTCATTAAAAAGCCTAATATGGGTGTGTTTAGGAAAGAGTCAAAGTCAAAGTCAAAAAGTCAAAGAGTCAAAGTCAATTAAAAATAGGGTTTTATTTGGTTTCCAATAAGGTTTAGGATTGTATGCCTATATAAGGCTTATTAAACCTAACTTTTCAATCAGTTGTCAATTGAATAAAAGATTTAACTTTTCTCCATTGTTCTCTTGTGAAATTTGAGAATTGCATCAAGATTTGTTCTTGATTTATCAACCTTGACTTATCTCCCACATTCTCATCTCTTTCTTGGGAGTGGCGTCGTTATATCTTTGGTTCTTGATTCGCTAATCAACGGGTCAAAGATTTTTTTAAATCTGAATTATCTTTCTTGGGGTTGTGTTTCAATTTGATTGTGGGTGTCGTATCGATATATACGGGGTTCGCATCAGTCCTAGAATTAGAACATATGTAGCCTCAAATGTTTATACGAGGTACGGGGATGTGGTAGAGGCAGTTATATGTGTGGAAAAGAGCATGGAGACCATTCCTCGACCGTCAAAGTTTAGTTAGAAGCACACCTAGACCGGGAGTACTAGCCACCAGGGAGGATATAGTAAAGTGGCGAAGAGTGACGATCGATGTTCCGGATCCCAGAGCAGGGGGCAGAGTCAGGGATTTCAGAGCAGTCATAGTTCAGTGAGGTCTTCAGCGGGATCCTTGAGCTTCAGAGGAGAATTCAAATAATGGTCTCCTTGCAGCAGGTGCGGTAGGAGCCATCCGGAAGAGTGTTAGTGCTTGTATGACAAAATGCCTAAAAGAACCAACATGTGAAACCTAGGGTATGTTAGTGCTTGTAAGGCCATATGGAGAGGTATGAGAAACCAATGGAATGGAAGTGTTTTAAGCATGATTTTAGGTTGGTTAAGTGAAAAACAAACTTGTAGAAATGTTAGAATTGCATTGAAAACTATCCCATTGCAATGCATTGTAAGACACCTAGGAAAGGCATTATGAGTTGTCATCGAATACCACTTCTTTTTTGGGTTTGATTGAATTGTATGAGTAGGTTAGAGTATGC
Organism: Nephelium lappaceum; assembly: GCA_021234005.1. Classification (NCBI taxonomy): domain Eukaryota; kingdom Viridiplantae; phylum Streptophyta; class Magnoliopsida; order Sapindales; family Sapindaceae; genus Nephelium; species Nephelium lappaceum. The sequence goes on along the minus strand of CM038001.1, from coordinate 12,910,706 downwards.
ATAACACTAGGAAAGAAAGAAATAAGTTTTAGGATGCAACATGTGAAAAAGCCAATGAAAAAGTGAGGTTTTTCTTAGGTTTCGATATTCAAACAATGGAATTTTTCAGAGCCACTTTACAGTTGATCAAAATGTGAGTCGAGAAGGTGTGTGGTGCAAGAAAGAACTGAATCACAACCCTAGGTAGGGCTGTGCATACTATTCGGCCTAAGAGGGTAAAAAATGACCACTTTTCGTTTCGAGCTTCGAATGATGATTTTGAGCATATGGGCATGTTCCTAGGTGAAAATAGATAGGATCTATGGAAAGAAATCGGAATTAGAAAGCTTCGGTTAAGCGAAAACCGTGCAGGGAAGCTTTTAGGCATAATAGGGGTCAATGGAGTTAATTGGATTAAAAGTTTTGTAATAAGTTTTGTGAAGCTTTATTTAGTGTATTCTAAGTGAAATTATGATATGTAGGTGAGGACGAGGCTAGCGGAGCGGGAGAGGATCGTTAAAGCTACTAAGGGAAGTTTGATTTCAAAGGTGAGTGCTAAAATGAATTTTAAAGCATTTGTCTGGTTTTGAACCGTTTACACGTTTTATGATGTGTTTACCACTTTGGAATTTAAAAATAAGTGTTGTTGTGGATATGTTTGTATGAGAAAGTTCGTTTTCATAATTTTTATAAGTGCTAATTATATTTCGATATGAAATGTCAAGTTAGAACTTGTGAAAATTGAACTATGTTTTATGGTTTTGTAAAGAAGAAATGAAAATCTTAAATTTTATGTGTTTGATGCAAGAAAATAATATAGATATAAATACGTTTTCAAAGGCCAATTGTCTGCCCATCTTTGTAAGTTTAATTGTCTACCCATCTTTGTAAGTCTTATAGACCCGGCCGGTACGTCCCACACGTGTATGGCAAAGTATGGAAGGGATCGCGTCACTAACCTTGGGGGGAAAGAGTTTGTTGTGTCGTTTTTACGTGTGTGGGATGTTGTCTTGCACTACGTATTGCGATGTAATATTCCGCACGTGGTGTTTGGATGTTTTTGTAAGTGTCACGTATGGTGTTTGTGGTTAAATCACCTCGTGAGTCCACGTAATCTTGGTTGTAAGTTTAAGGGGTAACGTTGGTGCATTTTAAAATGAAAACCTAAGTTTAAAAGTAAACGATTCTATGTGATTTATATTTATGTTTCTAAGGGAATTTTATAACTGAATTTAGTGTTATAATGTTATCGCTTGCTAGGTTTATTGAAAATTTTATGCACCTTTATTTTTGGCGATTGTAAGATTTTATTGATTTTATTATGTTAAGCATGAACTTTTATGAAATTTTAAGTTAAACGATTTTGAAATGAAATTTAGTTTTAATGTTTTTAAGGAGGTATTTTATAAATATATAAGATATTGGTTTATAAATTACGTGCACTCATTGAGCTTCAATAAGCTCACTTTTCCTTTGTTTTATTCAAAAGTGAATTGGGCTTTAAATAATTTGGGCTAAGTTTATTTTAATTGTAATGGGTTTTAAATTAAATTAGTTTATTTTATTTTAACTAATGTTATTTGGGCTGGAAAATTTAATTTAATTTAAGCCCATAGATGTGTTTAGGCTAGGGTTGTATGCTAAGTTTTCAATGATGGAAACCAAGGTAGCAATGTTGGAGGACCATGAGATAATTGGACAACGAGACAATTAAAGTAAATTGGGCTTAATCTTGAAGGTTTTGGATGCCAATTGAAGGCAATTGGAGGTAAACTGAAGTAAATTAGGCTTTAAATAATTTGGGTAAGTTTATTTTAATTGTAATG